>PVJA010020069.1:0-37490 GCA_004027025.1 Myocastor coypus | reverse complement strand
GATGCTACCAATTCAGAGGTTTCATCTGTATAATTCTCATTTTCTTCCATGATAGTGTCTTCTGTATTTGGTTTGGGTGGGCATGGCTCCTGCGATTGCCTCCTAGTCCTTGTTGTTATCATTTTGTATGGAAGCGACCTCTGCACTTTGGTGGTGTTATGCTTTGTCTATGGGCATTTGGTCTGGAGACTCCAAAGTGTTTCTTCTACAGAGGTTCCTGACTCTTGTGTTGGGGCTCTGGCTGCTAGCTTTTGTGAATCCTGGCGGATGTGGTCTGTAGGTGGAGGTGGAGCTTTGGGATTGAGTAGTCCTGCTAGGTTCGTGGACCAGATCGGTTGCCAAACGGCCTATTTGATGGGATCAGTGCTGGAGCTTGGGCTGGAAGGGTTAAAAAAAAAAGGGGGGGGTGCGGCGGGGAAAGGGAAGGCAGGCCAAGGATCCTGACCCAGGTGGACGCGCAGGCTCAGCTCTCAGTGGTGCTATTTGGGTCTGGCTGGAACAGGAAGTTAGTCGCGGGAATGCAGAGGCGGGGCAGAGGGCCGTAGGGAGCTTACCCGCGGCTGTCGCGCAGGCTCAGCTCCCAGCGGTGCGATTTGGGTCTGGGCTGGAACAGGAAGTTAGTTGCGGGAACCCACTCCAAGTTTTAATGATCCTATGGAAATTGCTTCTCAGTGACATTCTATTTCCTGGTCTACAGTGAACTGAACACTCTCTGGGTCTTGTTTGACAGACTATATTTAGAATGTTTTTTTTGTTTGTTTGTTTTTGTTTTTATTCTTTGATATGGCTCTGGTTTCCAGAATTTTGTGTCCTTTCATGGGGAGTAATACAGTTCTAGATGTGTACAAGTTATATGAGAGCTGGAAGAGCCTCTAGAAATTATCTAGTTGAATGATTCACTTTATTGATGAAAGAGAGAAAGCTTACGAAAGCGGTGTTTTGCCCATGGGCTTCAAAGGTGGTCAAGAGGAAGCTTGGCCATTGCATATCTTCACCTAAAGCTTTTCCAACGCTTCTAGAACAGAGGTAATACTTTGAGGGACAGAGGAAGGAAACATATTTCTTTGTCTCATCCAGAGCATGGAAATTCTAGTCTTTTCTACAGAACTTATTACTTTTCTTCTGTACTGTAGTTCCTACTCATTTTTGCGGGGATGCTCAGATGGATACTATTTTGTTAAAGATGGTAAGCAGTAACACTCCCCCTCATATTGCTACAGTGAGAGAGTTCTTGTGACACTGTGGTGCACTTTCAAGTGGGTTGGCTGTACATTTTAGGAGACAATCTGCTATTGTTTCTGAACCAAAGAAGCCTCCAGCCTGCCAATTTGAAACTTTCACTTAATTTATTCTTTTCATGAGCATTTCAGCTTTGTATGATGAGAAACAAAGAAATAACTCAACTTTCTGAGCCAACAACCTTTGATAATCATAACATGTGCCAGTTTAGTGTGGCTTCAAAATACAAACCAATGCAGCCATGATTAACATAGCTAGAGCTGCTACAAATAACTGTGCAACTATTGCACCCACCAATTAAAGTGTAGCTTCAGAGTTTCCCCACTCAGCACGATAGCCCTACAAGGTGTCTGCTGCATGGAACTGATTACGTTAAACCTGTGGGCTTCGGCACGGCTCATGAGTGCTCATCATCAGCTCCGGCACACTTACGTCATTCATGACCAGGCTAACTGCAACCATAGCTCACACAGCTTAGAGAGGAGAAGCAAAAAGCATACCTACTTTTAAAACAAAACGTACCTTCCACTGCGGCTCACAACAAGTTAAAATAAAAGTTTAGTCCAGCCTAGAAAGAAGTCTTTCAATACTCTTGATGTGTCTCTTGCAAAATTTACCTTGCTTTAGAAGCATCAGTGACCAACATGAAGACACAAACAATTCTCCCTCTCCTAATGTACCCTGGACCAATAACTGCAAGCTCGAAATAAATTGGGCAGCCTGTAGTGAGTGTCATGAACGATTAGGTGAGTATTTCCAGAAGGTAAGGCATCAGTTTCTGGATAAAAGAAGCATGAAGTAGTCTATACTTTAGATTTTTGTTCTTTTTATAGTTGCTTAAGATATCTAAGTTTGATCAGTTCCTTCTTTCTTCAGTGATAGACTTGAAGTTCTTTATGTTATGGTGCTGAGACTGATATGTGGCTTGGGTAGAGATCAACCATGGCCCTGAAGTAAGTTAAGATGGTTCATGAAGACTACCTCCTCGCAAGGGCAACATACTAAGACACACATGAAATGATTTTTTTAAATTTTATCATTTTAAATAAGAAATAACAATAAGATAGTTTCGAAACACGTTAGTAGTATGTTTTCAATAACTGACATTGCATAGTGTTGTTTTTATAATAGTTACACAGAGCGTAGGGTGTAGACATGAAGAAATTTCTGATCCATTTTGGTAAGGTAAGAGAAAAGAAAGAAAAAGATAAAGATGAAGAGAGAAAAAGAAAGAAAGAAAGAAAGAAAGAAAGAAAATTTCTTCTCTTTGAGCTGAGAGGAAGTAGCTGTATACACGGTCCAGTGTTCCTTATTTGCACTGGGCTATCAGTGAAACTAGCACTGTTGGAGTCAATATCATATAGTCTCCCTAGCGTAAGAACTCTAAAGAAGAAATAAAAATGGAAGGGCATAACACAGCTGAATGGCAATCAAGGACTTAAGGATTAAACAACGAAGTGACTGGAAGCAGAAAAGAGAGGAAGCATAGCAGGAACAAATCCATGCACTTATGTACACAGGAGGAATCAGATATTGTTCCTAAGAACCTTTAAAAGACTTTTCATGCCTGGGATACCTGTCATTCTTATCTTTTAGAGGGGTCACAAAAAAGCGGGGTTATTGATTGCGAGTCAGCTTAGATTTCTTTTTTTTATGTCAGTACAGCTCCTGCCTTGTCACCTGAGTCTCACATGTCGCTGTCAGGAAGGATTTGTACTTATAGCACTTGCCATCCCCATCTCTATTCTGAGCATTCTTCAGACCAGTATGCATCAGTTTCCATTTGATGTTGTGACAAATTACCACAGATTTCATAGCTTACAATTGTTTATTCTGATCCCCCTTCTCATCCCCAAGCCTGGGTGACTAATTCTTAAGGCTATCATTCTTGGTACTGTGCACTTCAGTTGTCTACTACCACCTCCCTGAGGTACAACTATCTAATAGCTTGCAGGATTAACCCTGACGTCATGGCTCTTAAACACTGTCAAATTAGTATGTCCAAACTGACCCCATGATCCAAGTCATGACTGCAGGAAAAGCCCTTTCCCTGAGAAAAGCCCTTTCCCTGAGGAGGTATTTCCTTCCTCCAAATTTTCTTTTATTGCTAAGGACATGTCTTTCCCTTCATTCCTTCAGGGGTAAGAATTTAAAATCTCTGGGCATTTTCTTTGTCTCTATTTTTCTTATAAATTATGGCATCTTCCTAATGTTCAACTGTTCAAATTAAAGTTGGAATTCTCATTGCATTTAACTAGCTTTAAAAGAGTTTCTATTCCTCTCTGGTCTTCCTTCTTACCTCTGCTTCTATCCTGAGATTTTTTTGTTTGCATGTTTGTTTGTTTTTGTATTCTAGCACTGGGTCTTCAGGGTATCATTATGTAGATTGGATTCGTGTTCACCCTCTCAAGTGCGGGGATTAAAAGTGTTCCCTACCATGCCCAGTCTCAATCGCTGTCACACGGCACCCTGGGGGCAGGACTGGCACAGTATGCCAGGGATTGAACCCTGGCCACTGGGTCTGCCTAAGCAGCCATTTTAGTCCTCTGAGCTATTTGGCTGGCCTTATATGGACCCTGATCATATCATTGGCTCCTTCTTCAGAGGGCTGCAGCGGTGAACCTTCAGCCTAACCCTCAGAACTCTTCACGACCAACAAGACCTACTTTTTACTTAGATCACCTTCGACAGCACTCATTTGAATATTCACACTCTTGTCTCATCCTCTAAACAACATATTCACTTGAACTTTGAAACTCATTGGAGGCCACGATAGATTACACACCTGTTCCAAGGTGATCTAACACACAGCAGCACAGAGACAGATCTTTGATAGCAAGGTCATTGCTGTGAGCATGACTAGTGTGGGTATTTTATCCCTACTTCCCCTCTAACTTGCGGGTCAACAGGGATTTTAATTTCTCACCACCTTCTGTACTTTCCCAGTCTCCTCCTGTTATTCATGGCATTATTCCTAGACTCTTTTTATCTTCAAGGAATTGCTGAAAATGAAAACAAGCTTCACCAAGAGGGCCAATTTTGTGAGATGCAATATCCATGAAGGGTTTCGATGTTTGTTCTTGGTGTGAACCTTTCCTAGGTCTGGCTTGCTCTACTGATTTTGAAACATGTATGAAGACTCACCTTAAAATTGTTTGACCCTTTGTTGTAAACCCCAATTGTTTTTTGTGGGGATTTAACATAGAAGTTAGTGACACTGACTCTGGAAGAAGACATCGTGATTTTGGTTGTTATTACTTGTGCGACCTTCAGAAATACAATCAGTTTTTTTTGGTGCACCATGTGTAAAATGAAATGGATGAGGAGTAATGATTTTTTGACTTTTGTTAGGATCCAGTGAGTTTATATTAATGCAGCAATAACGCATGCTGGGATTAAAAAAAACCCCAAGAAATTTAGTTTATGATTATAGTTATAACTTCTCTCATTGTGTATTAGCATTCTTTTCAACACATATAGCCACATTTCTTATATAACTGCTGAAAGGTATGGACACATAGGTGTGTCTTCATTCATGCTCAATTTGATGAAGGATGAATTTAATGCTTTAGAATCTGTTTCCAGGACTGGTCAAATAGCTCAGCACATTAAAACACCTGCAAACATGTGGAGGGGCCTGGGGTTCAATCCCTGGACCTTCTGTGCCAGCCCCAACCCCCTAGGGGGTGTGTTGAGACAGCAACTGAGACTGGGCATGTTGGCATGTGCCTATAATCCCAGCTCTTAGGAGGCTGTAAACAGGTGGATCACTACGAGTCTGATCTAGTAGTGAGACCCTGAGCACCCTGTAGACACTTCTGTAAAATTCAAAACAACAACAAAAAAAGAATCTGTTTCCATCTTATTTGAAAATTAAATAGAGGCTAATTGTGTACACAGAATACAATATTTAAAAAAGAGATGCAATTGCTTAATTAGATCTTTCTCTTTTACTTGATTTCTCTACAACTGCACTCTAAGTTTCTCTGTTCAACTGATTTTTCTGGCTAGTTTTCTGCTTCCTGTTGCATGGCTATTATTCTGTTGAGGATCACGGCATTGACGGAGTTAAAAAATCTCCTCTCATTTTTGCATATGAAAGAAAGATAGGAAAGGTCACTATTACAAAATGAAAACTAATCTAAGTCCAAGCTTCTCATTGCATGACAACGCTGACTAGGATCTAGTAAAATTTTTATGAAGAAATCCCAAGTAGTACAGGATCTGTTTCATCACTTAATGAAATATACAAAGGCAGAGAAGCTCTGACTCAGCAGTTATTTAGTAGCAATTAGATCTAGAAAAGTGAAACATTAACTAGAAAAGTGAAACATTAAACATAACATTAAATAGACTCACTACCTCTTCCCAGAGGCTTCGTGGCTATGTGCTGCTAGGCTTTCATCTGGTGGGTGAATCAACGTCTGTTAGGGAAATGACTTTTGGGAATACCTTTCGTTGTCATTACTAATAAAAGAGATGTTGAAAGTGGCAACCATGGTCTTTTTTGGCTTTTGTATTTTTTTATGGTTATAATATTTGTATTTGTAGCAATCCTATTTGAACATGAGGCCATAAGAGCCAAGAGAAGGGCCGGTAAGATAGCTCTGTGGACTAAGTACCTGCTTATGCAAGTGCAGGGACTGTGTTTTGATCCCTAGCGCCACATACTGCTCTGGACCCACACTCAGGCATGCTGAGCCAGTGACCAAGTCTGGGTGCGGTGGTGCGCACCTATAATCCCAGCGCCAGGGAGGCTGAAAACAGGAGGATCACTACAAGTCTGAGCTGTAGAGTGAGATCCTGTACCAAATACACAAAAAAGCCAAGAGAATAAAGAATCGAAGTTGATATTATTAAGATGTTGAAGCAAAGCTACCGACTGTCCATCTCTAGATTTCTTGTTATGTAGAAGGAAAGAGAAGTCTCTCATTTTAATGCAATGTTTATTTGATTTTATCTACTACTTGCTGTTGAGAGCATCCTTAAAAAGTAGAACTATTAAATTTTAAGGCCTGGTGAGATAGCTCAGTGGTCTAAAGTACCTGTTTAGGCAACTTTAGGCAAGTGCAGGAACCACAGTGTGATCCCCAGCACCACATGCCATGCCAGCCCCACCCCCAGGGAGGGCTGAGCCAGCCACAAAGCAAACAAACAAACAAACAAAAGTAAGGTGGTTTAACTTTGTGAGCCGGGAATGGAGTCCGGACCTGGCGGTACATGGCTGAAATCCCAGCACTCGGGAGGCAAGAATCAGGAGGGTCACTGTGAGTCAGACCTGCGTAGTGAGATCCTGTGTGCATGCGCACGTGTATGCACGCACACACATACACACACACATGCACAAACACAAATTTAAATAATCATATAATTATTAGCTGCTAAGTATTAAACACAACCTTACGTCGTATTGCTGGAAGTAGAATAAATAGATACCTGAAAAATTTTTAGAATAATCACAACACATTATCATCTTCAACATTGAGAAATTGGAATGTAGGTTTCCATGTCAGGAGAGATAAGAGGAGAAAGCCACGGGCTTTTGTTCGACCTAACAATTTAGCTTTTGTAGATTTTTAGCATAAGATTTTTATACTAAGATGGAAGAAAACCACCAGAAATAATGTGTGTACTTAAAAATTCCTGTAAGAGCCTCTCATGCCAAAACGCAGAAGTAGAAGCATCACATCCGAAGTCATCCAGGCCGGCTTTGAATGTTTCCTTTGCTCTTGTGTTTACTTTTCACTTACACAGGGTTTTGCCAAGTAGTTGGCACTTGTAGTGATCCTCAGCCTCCACAGGGAGGGATTGCAGCCTGTACCACCATGCTGGGTTCTGGGGCCAGCCCAGCCCAGCCTGCAGTGACTGCTCAGAGATAAAATATCTTTGATTGCTGGGGATGGGGGTGATAATCTCACTCTGTCCTCTCTTAAATAGTTCTGTCACAGGGCTTCCTCTTCCCTCACACCCCTGCACACCCTCCATAGGCAGCCACTCGCTTAGCAGAACACCCCACTTCCTGCTTTGCTGACAACGCTAAAGCGATATGAAGAGAGCGTTTATGTCCTTGTTCAGCCCATCTGCATGCCTTCCAACGCGCATTTCCACACACTGGACCATCTAACCATTAGCGTAGAGGAACCACCCATCACTGCCTGAAATTTTTCATCTTTATGCTTGGTGCTTTTTTTTTTTTTTTTTTTTTTTCTCGCTCCAAGCAACGCTTCCTTCTCTCCTGCCACCTTAAGCTTCCATTCTCTTCTGCATGGCTATCCAACCATTTGATGGCCTGAGTCTCCTTGAAGAAAAAGAAATCCTCATGCATAACATGTAAAATATTTAATATAGTTACTGTACTTAGGTAAAAAAATCCTTTTCAACAATTTGCCTTATTAAATTATTTCACTTGGTAATGCAACCCTTAGTTCAATAATTCAGTAGGAAAACTCCCCTGTGTGCCTACGAAAGATATGCTCCTAACTTCAGAGGAGCACAGACGTGGAGGTAGCACGGAATACGGTCAACACTAGTGTTGAATTCTACCTGCCGAGTCGCACAACACAAGTAACCTGTGATACAGGTCCAGAAAAGTTCCACCGTGTGTTTTGGGGGGAAGAAGCTAAGTTACTCAAAGAGTGTGCCTTCTTCTACTAGGCTTCTCAGCTCACCTACCAAGTCTGCATTGTACCGTCACACCGCGGAGGCATGAAACGTATAGATGTGGTTACACAGCAGTGTTAAAAATTTACCAGTTCAATACCTGCATTTGCTGTCCATTTCCCTGGCTTTCAGTTTCGACATGCTAACTAAATATATAATTATAATATATTATTAAAATAATATATATTATTATACTATATATATACTTAAACTATATATAACAGTGACTCTAAAATTGCTCTTTTCTACCAAGCTTTCTAACTCCACACCCAGATTCAATGGCCAATGAAAGACTACTCCTACTAAATAGTCAAAATAAGAATGCCAGCATGTCCATAGCCTTTTTCCCCAGTGCTGTCTCCCGCATAGCCCTTCCCACCATCTCAACTGATAGGAACTCTCCATGGCTGCCTTTGATTAGGTGAAAACTTTTGATTATTTATCTTTTATCTCCCATAACTTGCAACCGATCCTTCAAGACATCCATTTGGTGATCTCTAATATATTCAGAATATATTATTGCACACCGCTCTGGTTATTATTAGCATGTAGCTAAGTTTATTCTGGATAACTGTCCAAGTCCTGTCAGGTCTCCTGCCCTTCCCCATCTCTAGCCTATGTTCGGCGCAGCATTCAAAGTCACTTCATTTACTTAAAACATCAAGCAAAACCATGCCACAGCTATATTCAAAATCCTGCAAAGCTTTCTTTCAGTCCAAGTAAAACTCTTTGGAATGGCCTCTACCTTAGTCCTCATGCTTTCTTTTTTAAAGCATCCCTTACACCGTAAAAGTCTAAAATTTATCTTTGTATCAAATATGTGTTTTGTGTGCTTCTTTCTTCTAAAATCTAAAATAAGATCCTTCCCCGCAAGGATCCTTATCTGTTTGAAAAACTGATGTGTCCCAAAGAGGAATAGTAACACACAGTGAGTTTTCAAGTCATATTTGAAAATGAACATTGAATGCTACTTCCGCTGGATGACCCGGGTAGGCAGTAGGTTTTAAGAATTTTGTCTTTTTCGATTCATTAATAGGAGACATTGCAACTACCACATTTCAGAAGCAGATTTTTCCCAATCTGTGATTCCTATAATAGTGTGTGGGAGAAACTAAATGATGAAAATATTTTAAAGAAGTGTATTTGTATCATATGGTTATTGCAGCAGAGAATAGAGGTGGAGCTCCACTCTACTGAAGCAGAAAGTAGAATATATTCAGATACTGGAGTAGGCTAATAGGAAAGTCCTAGAGGACGGAAGAGTTGATCAGTAAGGCAAGGCCATTTCTGTTTGCCAGTGTTCATTTATCTAAATCAGGTTCGCACCTTCCCTAAGGAACTACATGAAGGAATTACAGACTCTCATGGTTTTGTTTCTGACATCCTGGAGAACAGCCTTCCTATACTGAAGCCGGTTCACGTCCCAGAGAAGGAGAAGGAATTTAGCACTGTACGTACTTCAAATGCAGTACTATATGAAAAGGGAAGTCAGAAGCCCCCAGCAGGGGAATCTAAACTTTGGTCATGTTTACAGAAAGGCTAACACTGCCCTGCTCAGGCGTGGTAGAAGAACCACACCAGCAGTGATTCTGAGCTTTGCAAAGTATAAATCTTCTAATGATTCAATTTCACATCCACTTAAGGAGATCTGAATGTCGTGCCTGCTTATAACGTCCTGAGAAGACTGAAAGGCCCAGTGGATGATTTGCATGTCGTTTTTCTAATTTTATTTTGAAAAAAAAAAGTCTGTATAAATCTTAGCAAGAAAAATGTAGACTTCCACCAAATGGTGTGATCATCATGATAAAGACAGAAGCTCCTGCCTAGAGTGCAGAATTCCTTGGGTCTTGGACATATCATTCAGACAATTATATAAAATGAAAACACAGGCAAAGGAAAGCACTGATAACAGCATACTTAGGGCTTGAAGCTATCCCAAGGCTGCCTCGCTGAGTAGCATGGCCCACTTTGTAATGCAAATTGCCAAGGTTTGTTGGAAACTACTGTGATGTCAGGAAATATTTCAATCATTTCTCTGTCATTTTGGGACCAATTGGTCTAAAATTGCTCCTATTACCCAAGCTCTTTGTAGTACTATTTGAAATTTGCAAGAATGCTTTGAGATCTAATCCTAAAATAGGGGAATAATTGTCCTTTTAGTGATTTGATTGCTCTTTATAGAGCACATTGGCAACACTCTAAAAATTATTGTACCTCTTTCAACTTCTGTTGCCCAAGTTCCAGCTCTTTAGCACAAATCGTAAAACCTTTCACAGACTGATCTCTCTTTCTTTGTGAGCGGCATTTGCTGCTTTTCTCAATGCTGCCCCTTCTTCCAGATGAAAAATCTTTCCTGCTACGTTACATCCCACCTCTGGCTTCGATATGTCAATACCTAGAAGATAGCTCCTCCCACCCCAGCCCCATCCCATCTTTTTCTGCTTTGGGAACTTCTATTATTCCCTGCATGCAAGTAACAGACTCTTCAACAACAACAACAACAACAACAACAACAACAACTCAAGTTATCAGACTGAGTCACTCTTCTTTAGCTTCCATGGGCTATTTGATCATAGAATTATGGCCAGGTCCACTGGTAAGCATTTGATAGTAGACTAAGAGATCCATGTGGACAAGGGTGGAGCTTGTTACTGTGGACCCTGTACCTAACAGAAGTATACAATCCTCAGGTTTTTTTTTTTTTTTTTTTTTTTTTTTGTGATACTGGGGATTGAATTTAGCCAATTCTTAATTCAGCATATATTACAGGATATACTCCTCCTTGGGGTGAAGGTGAGCATAGACAATGTTCAGGGATTATACAGTTAGCTAGCAAAAGCAGAGGAAAGAAGATATATGAACATGTATAAAAATGACATCCAAGAAAACTAGATAAAATTTGCGCTGAAGGAGTCATTCTACCAGTAGGCTGAAGTATATGGATACTAGTGGAGCGGCAATATTTAGGTCAAAGTAGGCAGGAAGAGGGACACCAAGAGGAAGCTTGGAACCTGACAGAGTGGGTGACCTTAGGCAGGCTATTTAATTTCTGTACCTTAATTTTCTTCTCTATAAATTGATATAATGGCACCTGCTTGAAAGCCTGATGCTATTGCACAGACGACATTGGCAAAGCACCACAAAGAGCGCTTGTTGTGTAAAGCCACTATGCGAATGTATGCTGTGGTGGAACTTGGAAGATGCTACCCCAAGACACACTGCCTTGGTCTCCTGATCTTTTCAGACCAAGGCACTTGGGGCACAGCAAATGTGAGGAAGAGTTTCTCTGAACATCCCTTATCTACAGCAAGACAGATCCACCAAAGGAATTGTTGTCATGAACTGCTTCCTACAGGATCTCCTTAACGGGGAGTACACATTGGCATTACAGGCAAGAGAACTAGAGATCAGGGCTTATTCATGTAGACAGACTTGTTCACTTACTTTGCTCTGGGTCCCTTTATCTTTCCAGCCATCCTTTACTCTCCCCTACATTGCTACACTGCCCCCTAGCAAGACGCTGTGTGACCTGCGAAATCACACTGGCTTTGGAATATTTTTTAGTACCCTGTAGGAACATCTACTCTTATAAATCTGCCTCCTGTCAGTTTATTTCATAGACCCCATCACCAAACATTTAGTGAGCAGAAGGAAAAAGTTTTTCTCCCCTGAAGCAGCAATGTAGAGTTTAATAATTCTAAGAATTGCATGATGGTCATTGTATCTAGGGTACTCCTGGCAAGTGCAAATGCAATGTAAGTTTAAATTGCAGAGGTTAGAAGGAGACAGACCCTATTAGAGGCTTTGATCTTATACATGGAAACAAAAGGAAGTCACTAAAAAGTTTTAAAGCAGATTTACCCTAAGAGAGTATCATACTGAGTGAACACTGTGTGCTTAAATACATTTTCACTGAAGAAATGATCAACAGTACAGAAGAAAGGCTGAAGTTATAAGCATATGAAGTCTTTCCTAGAGGCTACGTGAAAGAGACAACAATAAAACGGGGCAACATATGGCACACGGAAACATTCCGTTGGGAAATTTTAGGTCAGTCTTAGTACAGTGGGACTTGGGCCATTTCATTTCGATTAGTTATGTAAAGTTAGAATAATAAGGTCTGATTGCAGGCTCATGTAAGACACATGCAAATATTGTTTGTTTTTAGGCAATTGGGTGTATTTTTGTTGCATGTTGTCATAGAAAGCAGCCATAAGTAATACATTTATGAAAAGTTCTGTTCGCATTCAGAGGAAAGTAGCAGGGAAGTACTATTTGATCTGGGACTTGGAGGATTGGTAGAATTTTCGTGTGGAAATAACAAAGGAAATAATTTTCCAGATAATAAAATAATATAACAGGGTGGAAAGAACCTATGAAACTTTATGTAAAGTTCTCAATCAGTGTTGTCTCTGATTTCTCAATTTGAAAATGGTGATGCTAACAACTGTACCATATCTCAGTGAGATATTTTCTGCTATGAACTGGAAGTAGAGTTAACTCTGAGAACTATCTAGTTAAGTCAGCAGGATTTAAAGGATTAGGAATCTGCCTTTGAGTTAGAGTTGGTATCTCACATGCCCTTCTTTACTGCAAACTTATTGTATACTATTCAGTTTAAGTCTCTTTCCATGTGTATGATTATGTCATTTTCCTTAGTGATTAAATGTGATGCCATCTGTGCAATACGAAGAATATTGATTGGCACAATAAATGGACCTATTAAGATGATAATTGCACATTATCAGGAAAATTTAGAAAGTTAGGAAGGGAGTTACATGTCCCATGACCTGAAGCTTTTCTTTTTGTGTACTGGAGAGTAAAGAACTCTTTAAAACATCAGAAAAAGTCTGGATTTTCCTTGTCAAAAAAAAAAAAATAGAGACAGTGAAGAAAATTAGAAAAGAAAAACAAAACAAAACAAACCTAAATTCCACGTGGTTGTGTAAAGCTAGAACCAATCCATTGTAGTTTAGGTGTGTATCTAAACTAGCATCTCACACAATAGCCATTTATTCAGATTGGGAATGTCTGATTAATTCACCCAGACCTTACTGTTATAAGGATGTCCTTCTGATTGTCTCTGGAGAGAAACTCTCACCAGACAGTAGGATTAGATCCAATCTATACAGGTAACCAACACTCAGCACACATGGAAAATGACACTTGCACTTATTTTATGACATAGATATTTTTCTTCGGGAATTTCCCTCATAGGAGCATTCCAAAAAGTCTTTGAAACAGCATTTCAAGATGGAAGGTTCAGGAAGAAGAGTAAACAAGACATACATAGGTTACTCAATATAGGAAAACATATTCAACAGTTGTCCACAACTTAAATAAAACAGTGATTTACACCTTTTTGTAGGACCTTTTCCAAATACTGGCTTAAAAAATGCATTTAGTATAGTGTCTACAAGGTCTGCAGGGTCTTACTATGGAGCTTGGACTCAGTGATTCTCCTGTTTTCAGTCTCCCAAGCACTGGGAATTACAGGCATGCCCTGCCCAGTCACGATTGCAATATCTGGGCACCCTGGATCGAACCCTAGCAGCTGTGCTCTGCTTAAGCAGGCATTTTAATCCACAGAGCTATCTGGCCAAGCCTTGCTATATATATATATATATATATATATATATATATATATATATATATATATAATTTTATTTTATTTTTTTTTTTGAATGAGGCAGAAGACAGCGGATAAAATCCTGCAACTCCTGAAGCAATCTTGAATGAGACGTGATTATTGCTACCAAGATGAAAACACCCTTTTCTACAAAAGAATGCTCAGTCAAAAAATATAAGAACCTACTCTCCTGGGCAGGTTTTAGGAGTAATTTGAAGAACTAGACATGACTTGTTGCTTCTCTGTCGTGCCTGTCACTAAAGGATGACACATGTGAAATTAATAAAAAAGAAAAGGCTCAACAGGCACCCAGGAGAGGGTGATTTTAAAGGAGCATCTTTGATCTCCTGTGGCTTTGTGTATGCATTCCCAGCACAGGTTGATGGCTTCTCTCTACTATATTTTATGCTCTGATTGAGGGCTGTCGTAGCATTCCCAGCACATCTGAGCTCAGGCCTGATACCTGACCTCTCAAGACATTCTGAGAGGCTATTCGGAGAAGTATTCCACGTTACACCTCAAAGGTTTGCGGTAGGGTTTCAAACAAGGTTAACAAGCTCCTTGATATGCCTCCTGACACTTTCTTTGCCTCTTCCTTTACTCGCTTTCCGAGCGTTCCTCCTGAGATCATCCCCTAAATAAACAGTGTCCACTAAAATTCTGGTCTAGGGTTCTAAGAAAACCTAATCAAAAACTTCCTGGAAAAAAAAAAAAGTATTGTTTTAAGTTGAAAACAGCATGACACTGGAATCACAGAGGGAGGACATCACTTAGTGCAGTTGGGAAACCGCCAGTCAGAGCCTGCATCATGGAGTGTTCAGGAACACAGGCCAGAGTGGGACGTGTGAAGGATTCCTGAAGAGTTTCAACATTGCATAAAGAACCTTGGCTTCATATTAAGAGATTCAAGAACAGGCTAGAGAGTTGATTAGAGGAGGAAAGGATGTGGGTGAGGGAGCCAGGAATGACAAGAATTAGACATGATGGAGAGAAGAGTCACACTCAGATTGGTAGACTGAGGGGAGCATTGTAAGCATAGAGGGCTGGAGTCACTTTTCAAGTCATATTTTGTGTGACCTATCTTGCATATCCACTTTCGTATGGAGGATGGCTTTGAAGCTATTTGCAGCAGAGCCCAATCACCCGTGCTACTTCACCTTCAGATGTGGGTCCCATGAGCTTCGGAAGCTTGGGGAAGCTATAAAGAGGAGTTAAATCTTACAGGCGATGAATCCAATATTGTTGGGGAAATTGTAGCAGCTGAGATGATCCGGTGCCTTGGAGACAGATTTTAATTGAAAAAAAAAAAAGGGTTTTGGAGAATCACCAACAGTGTTACAGACCCAGAGTAATGTGATCAGGGAGACTATACAGTGTGAGAAGAGGATGCACGAGAGAACTCTAGAGAAAAGACTGACATTTAGGACACTTAAGAACACAAAATCTGAAGGCTGGGGAGATAGCTCAGTAGAATAAGCACCTGTCTGGCAAGCACAAGGTCTTGAGTTCAATCCCTGGTACTGCAAAACAATAACGACATAAACAGATTCTGAAACTCAAAAAGTGAAAGAAAAATAAAAGAAACGTATAAACTATAGCAAGAAGGAAGAAATGAGCGTAAAAGGTTAGAGAAAATAGAAAAGGATCAGTGATGTCAAATATTGCAGAAAGTCAGATACAAATGATTGAGGGAAAACTGTTAGATTTAGCAATTGTCTTGGCAAAAATATTCGCTGATCATTTGACAACCAGGGGGTTCTGAATGCTGAATACTGAGATGGGAATGAGAAAGTGAATACAACTTGTATTAATGTCAGTTTCAAGAAGTGTAGTTTAGACAACAAAACATATAATAATCAGTACTTATAAACACATAAGACCCAAGGCACTTTCCAGTGCTTCGAAGAAGTTCATTGAAGTTAGTCTAGGCTCTGCAGCAAGTCAGGTAGGCTGAATTGTCCAATGACATCAATTATAACTAAATAGTGAGGGCAGGTCTAGGTTGTAATGTCCACCATAGTGGCTACCAAGCCTCTTATGAAAGAGGAAAGAGAGAGCATTAGAGGATATTTGCAGCCAAAATGAACGATATTGAATAGATTTATTTTTCTAATAGAAAGAACATGTTAGAAGGAGAATCAGAGCTTCAGTGATGAATCTGATGGGTAGATGTGTCATAGGGAGATATGCATTCTCACAGGAGAAAAGAGCAGTGTAGATGCTGGTGTTGGTCAGTTGGGAGGGAGAAAAATTGAGAGACTTCTCAATTGATGACTTCTGGCTTCCAAAGAAAAGAAACTGACTGAAAAACTGATAATGAGAAAAGATGTTAAGTATTAGAATTCAGTGCATATGTTTGATAAAGTTTGTGCAGTAAGCAGGAAAGAAACAAAACTATTGGAGCACAGGAATATTGTGACAGATGAAAGTCTCATGGGAAATCAAAATCACAAAAGTTTAGTAACACTATAAAGATACGGATTCTGTACAGTCCTTAATGTCCTGATACTGAGAAAGCCAAAGGATGGAAAGAGAGTATTTTTAAGGATTATTGTTTTGCTATGGTAGGATTCAATGTTAAATAGTTAGGGTTTCTGAGGATATTGCTAAAAAATATTGGTAAGAAGAATTTCTGATACTTAGCAAAGGGTATTCTGAAATGAGTCAAAGGATAGAGGAAACGTGAATGTCGGTGTGTACTAGAGGTCCTAAGAAAGCTGTGGAAATAGAGACTTGGGAGTAGTTTAGCAAAAAAGCAGGAAGCTCTGAGTAGTTTAAGAAAACAACAGGAAGCTGTCTTTGAAGATGTAAGTACCTGATGTTATGGCCTAAAAATAGTATGCATTCAAAGTTATGTAAAGTCCAGGCAGTGGTTATACAAGAAAGTCACAGAGCTGAAGGAAAACACAAAGTATAATGGAAAAAAAAAAACAAAAACAAAGCTAATGGTTATCTGGCCTACAAGTTCAGGCTGTAATCCTAGCACTCATGGACGCTTAGCAAGTTGGCAAGATAATTTTCTCCAAATAAAATATTTTAAAATGGAGGAAGATATAGAACAGAGTGAAAGCCTTAGGTTCAATCTCCAGTAACACACACACACACACACACACACACACACACACACACAGAATGACAGTGCTCAGATTGTTAAATATGACCACATGAACATTGACATTGGATTCCAGTAAGACCGTGAAATTTTTTTAAAAGAAGAAGAACAACAAAAGGATGTAAACCAGAAACCAATTCTAAAAAGTAAAATAAGATAAAGAACCAATGACCAGGAAATTGCTTGATTATAAGGAGATGTTTATGTATAATAACTGAATGTCTTCATTGCAAAAGAAAATTGTACTGGGTCATGAAAGAAAAAAATCCTGTCTCTATAATCCCTTTTCCTTTTCATCTCTGGCTATGTTCTTGGCTCTGTAAGTTACACTGCCATAAACAATGCCTTAGTTACTTTCTTCATTGCTGAAAAAAAATATCTGACACCTCAAATTGTAGGAAAAAGGCCTCTTTTAGCTCAAGGTATGTAGAGGGTGCAGTCCAGAGCCACCTGGTGCCGCAGCAGGGTGGCCTGTCAGAGGAGCATCACAGAGGAGGCAAGAACACAATGAGCTTTGCAGCAACCCTGTTTTTCCCTTTATCCCATCCAGGCTCTAAGCCTTTTGGGTGGAGCCACCCACAGCCAAGTCGGGCCCTTGTCTTTTGTAAGCCCATTTATCCACAGGCAGAACAGTACTAGTTCTAATTGGTAGACTATTTTAGTAACACATGGTCCTGTCCAGGATGACACACCCTAGATCCATCAAGCTCCGAGAAACACCACCAATGAGGTCGTGAGGTTTTGCGAGGCCATCCAGATAGAAGCCATAGCAAGCCATTGAAGACCTTGGTAGAACAGAGCAAATGAGTGGTGCAGACACAGAGCATCCAGCATAAGGCGGTGATTCCAGAGGCAAGACGACCTGAGGAAGATGCTACAATACTATGGGTTTTCTGCTTGGGGATCCTGGGGAACCTCCGCACAGCCAGATGTTGCCAATACGGAATGAAGTTGGAAAGACAAATCAACATGTGCTTGCTATGAAAACCGGACATTCAGCTGCTCAGGGGCTGCCAGCAGGGAGCAAACCTTCCGGCAAAGGGGATCTAGAAATCTGCACAGCGGTTGTTGATATTCTTCCATGAAACAAATACGTGTAGTAAATTAGACTTGCCTACTGAGATGTCTCTCTAGCTGAGATGCTATTTCTAGCCAGCCTAGATAAAGGACCCCAGCTCTTTCCATTTTTCGCTGTCCCCGGAACCTGCACTATTGCCTTGCTAGAACGTATCTCTGCTAGACATTATATTTGTTATAATATAACAAATTAGAATGCATTAGAATGAGATTCCCGTGAGGGAAGGCATTACCTCTTGTGAGTCCCTGCTAGGTCTTTGGTAACTAGAACAGTACTCACTGCCCATGCAAAGAGGGTGATGAATATTTTGGGATGAAATATTTGGTTTATGTAAGAGTGCTATTGTGCAGCAGTCAGTGGGAGTTCTACGAAGCAGAAAACACATGTTAGAGAAGTTTCATCATTTGTTCAAGGCTGTACATTAGGTCCTATAGAATTAGAATCTAGGTCTTTAGAGGTCAACTAGAGGTGATGCTCATTAATTTATATCTATGTAAAAGAGTTAAAACAGACACAAGATTTAGGACAGCATTATGAATTTAAATCATGTAAAAGCCTTTTCTCAAATGAAAATTTTCCTTGAGTTCAAAACACAGTCTTACAAAATTCTGTTTTACGTTCAATTATGCTTTAGTTTAAGGTAAGGATTATTTCTTAATTGCTGACAGTTCTGTCATTCTTTTCTGGAACTACATTGGATCATGTTGTGGTTTATGCTAAGTTGACTCCCCAAAGCCTCATGCAAGCATGGGCGGGAACTTCTAGAGTTTGAGACTTGAATGATGGGATTACATATTTTGCTACTGTTGGGATTATCCTCTGAGTACTGCTAAGACTGGGTGTGGCCTGAGACAATAGTCTAAGGCCAAAAGCCTAATGTAATTTAAAGAGAGACAGAGAAACAGACTAGAGCTGTTGTTGCTCTCTGCTGCCGTGCTTGGTTGGCTGCCTCTGCCACCATTTTGGTGCTGTTCCACTACCATGAACTGGATGCTCTCTGCCCTGCTGCACTCAGCCTTGGGCAGGCCGAATGTGGACTGAAACCTCCAGTAACTGTGAGCTAATAAACCTTTCCTACCTTCATCTTCAGTGTCGGGTATTTGTCCCAGCAATGAGTAAAAAGTAAGTAAGACAGACCAGAACCTGCAGGTGTATCCTTAGTTGTGTTAACTTCCCCAATCATGAAAAAGAAGAATAAATTATTATTATTATTATTTTAGTACTGACAGGTGAGTATGGGATAAGTTTATGTGGCATTAGAGTAAGAACAACTTGCAAATGAGATTTGAAAAAAATAGAAACAGATAGAGGAAACTTATACTAGACGATATGCCTTACTATTCATCTTATTTTTGAGATAGTAATCTTGTGTCCCATAGCTAGAAAACCCCAGAAGCTATTACCTGTACCTCTAAAATTCCATTGGTACAGTGACAATACAGAATTATTCCACTGCTTTCCCAGAATTATCCAGCCTAAATAGGTTTTCCTACAGCCTCCCTTCTTACCCACCATGTTGGTTGTGTTGTCAAATCCAATGTCCATGTTATCGTCTACAGTTTGCTTACACTGTCTTTTATAAATCTGTCCCCATATGTATTGGGTTACTTATTTATTTGGTACAGTGTCTCACTGTGCAGCCTAGACTTATAATGATTCTTCTTTGTTGGCCTCCCCAGCCCTGAGATTGCCGTCATGCACCACCACGTCCACTTTCAGTGGCTGGCACGGCACGCCCAGGTTTTCATAGCTGGCACAGCATGTGCTACTGGGGAGTTCACCTGGGTCCTTGCGCCTGCCATTCAGGCACTTAGGCAACTGAGTTATCTACTCAGCTCTTGCTTAAATTATTGCTTCCATACAATATAATATTCACTAAGAGCATGGTACAGCAATGTCATTTTAAAATCAAGTAATTGAGAACTACCGACTTAGTCCCATTTCTTCATTTTGAAGATGAAGAAGAGAAGGACAGGGTAACTGGAGCCCAGTCCTAGGCCGAATTAGAGGAGATGCGGATCTTAACCAGCACCACCTGGATTTCCACTCAGTTATCTTCATTCTGGGTCACGCTTCATCCTTAGTGTCCTATATTCTCAGGTCAGAAAAGGATAATTGACACATGTTGCTGTTAGTTAGTTTGCTTGGTTTGGTTTTGTCTTTTTGAGACGGGGCCTCACTATGCAGTTCAGGCTGGCTTTGAGCTCACCTTTGTAGCCCAGGCTGGTCTCGAACTTGCACTGATCCTCCTGCCTCAGCCTCTCAAGTGCTGGGATATCAGAAGCGACACGTGTGCCAAACTCTTATTCGCTATCTTAAGTACAATCTCCTGTTGCTTAATAATATAGTAAGCCGGGTGTAGTGGCGCACGCCTGTAATCCCAGCACTCGGGAGGCTGAGGCAGGAGGATCAGTGCGAGTTCAAGACCAGCTTGGGCCACAAAAGTGAGCTCAAGGCCAGCCTGCACTGCATAGCGAGACCCTGTCTCAAAAAGACAAAATAAATAAATAAATAAATAAATAAATAAATAAATAAATAAATAAATATAGTAAAACTAGACTGTCCTGCAAAAGTATCAAGTTCATACAAACTGACAGCTAAGGTTATTGATGACATCGTGTTGTAGAGTAACCCTGTTTATTTGGACGTACCTCTAAGTATTTGAAACTTCATTGTCTCCTGTGATAGAAACTCACCACCCTGCTCTGTAAACCCAGAGACAAACAGGGAAATAGTCAGCCTTATTATCCGTGCTCTGATTTCAAGTTTGTTCTGAGAAATTCTTGTTTTTCCCTCCAGCCTCCCTCTCAGCAGCAGTAGCCCTGGCCCTGCGCTGGCGGAGTTCATCCTTCCCTCTCCTCTCCTCTCCTCTCAACCTCCTCCCAGCAGGTGTGCTTTCAGACTCTCAAACAATTCAAATTTGAGTTTTTTCACCTCCCGGGTGGAAGCTCCCTCGCGACAGGCTGCCGTTCTCTGCCATTCTACATCCTGAACGCTGCGTGAGCGGCTGCGAAAGAAATCGGCATGATTTTCATTGCTGATTGAAGTAGCTTGAGTGAGTGCTAAGTAGAATTGTTTTTCTTCTCTTTATATTAACAGAGTGATTTTTCAAGGCTTTAACTTTGTTCACTGCTAGCTTTTTCCTTTCCCCTTCTGCCTCCTCTGTTTATGGAAGTTCTTTCTTCTTATGGAATGTTTCTTTTGCCAACCAACAAGCGTCTTGACTTAGAAGGACAGAACCAGGCAAAGAGAGGTAGGTAGGGCTGATGGTAGGCAGTACTGACGTAACAGCTTTGTGCTCCTCTGTGATCCTGAGCTCATATAAGGTAAAGTTATGCTGCCTATTTGTTATTATGTATTACTCTTAAATGTCAGTTTTTCAACCAGAGTAATTTATCCACTTTATCAGGAAAAATTTTAATTTTAGTTTTAGCTTGCCCATGGTCAGTTTAATAAAAGCATGAAATTGAATTTCTTACTGGGATTGAATCTTCTCCTTAAAATGAATTCACTTTCAAAGTCATCAATACACCAGAGAATTTTTAAATTTTCTGCAGGCCCAGTGATTTTCCAGGCTTATCCCATTGAAATGTAACAAATTTTCCTTAACGGCAACTCTGTGGCTGTGTGGTATAATGGTTCCTATTCAACTGTGTGATTACTGTGTAAGATGAAGCAACTCGTTTAACCTATTATGATCAAAGTTTCTTCATCTATAAAATTTGGGAGTTCGAAGAAATTTACTCTGACCTCTGTTGAAATTACTGGGGTATAATTATTATAATTGTTTTATTCTTTCAGAGAGTGCTTAGGGCGCCAGTAATTACCACTTTAAGGCTTCACATTTATAAATCTGAAAGTATTCCACAAGAAGCACTGCATCACCCTTAGCAAAAATCTTCAGCTATAACTTAATATTTTCAGTAGCTGTACGAAATGAAACAAATAACAAAAAATAACACACTGAACACTCTAAGTAGAAAGTCAGTCTCCTAAAGTACTGGCGGAAGGGCTCAAAGATGAGAGATCGTAAGTGGAACTCTGGAACTCAAAGTGGGAATGTGCAGGTGCCCCTCTAAAACCTTATAATAGTTTGCTTATGAAGATGTAATATCCCTCTGAAACCCAGAGTTGAAGACAAGCAAAGAAAAAGAGTTGCTGCAGTGTACTGTGGTATACGTATAATATCATACATATCTTCCACAGAGGCAGTAGAGGTACAGAGAAGGTAAGTTACTCTAAGACAGAGGTTTTGCCCAGGGCATGTGTGTCACGGTTGACCATTTCTCACTGAATACTCCAAAAGGGTTGCTATCACAGCTATAGGGGTTCAGCACTCAGTACAGGGAGAAAGGCATTTGGACAGGTAATCAAGAGGAAGACAAAATAGAACAGTGCTCCAGGCCCAGAAATGAGCAGACTTCAGAGGTACAGAGCCACATTCTGGGAAGATAGGTGCCCACTGAAGTCTGGAGGGCTAGGGTACAGTGTGCGTGGCACAGGTTTGGAGAGATCTCCCAGGACTTGATGCTGTAAGAAGTACTTAGGTCACGCTAAGCACTTGAACCTAAATGAGTCAAACCTTAAGGCTTTCTGCAGAACAGTGGAAATTACAGGTCTACAGTTCAAAAACACACATTGGTAAAAGAATACAGGAGTGATCGTAGTGGTTCAAATGTTAGATATATAAAAATAATTTAGAGGATTATCATAATTTAAAAATGTGCCACTCAGAAAAATCTGAATTTGGTTCAATGTAATTTGGTTGTTACAGGGTCTCACTATGTAGCTTGGACTCAGTGATCATCGTGTTTTCAGTCTTTCCAGTGTTGGGATTACAGGCATACATCACTACACCCAGCCTCTGTGACCCATTCAGCCTTCCCTGGGAGTGGAGCCGGCACAGCACATGGTACCAGGGATCCACCTGCAGTCCGTACACTTGCCTAAGCTTGCCTAAGCAGGTGCTTTAGTCCACCAAGCTATCTCACCAGTCCTAGCACATAAATGTTTATAGCAGCTTTAATCATAATATCAAAACCCCAAAATAACCAAGATGTCTTTAAAAGGTTGAGGGAATAAACAAAGCATTGGTACACGTACCAGAATGTTACTCATGGATGACTCATCAAGCCACAAAAATGCAAGAAAACTTAAATAAGATGCTGTAGTCATCCTCTCAAGTGAAAAGAAGCCTCGCTGAGAAATGTGCATACTGTAGAATTCCAACTGAATAAAATCCTGAATGCAATAAATAGGTGAATCATGTTAGATTATTAGTGATGAAGCTCTTCTGTTTTACACTCTTGACAAGTACATGGCGTTATGTTTCTTTCAAAGTGCATAGAATTTGCAAAAGTTCACACAAAGGGTGAAGTTTGCTATACACAATGAACGCTAGCTGGTGAATGAATATTTGCCCATAGAATCCAAGAAATGTACCAGGCTAATCAAATATGTTAGTAATAGTTGAAACTTTGGATAAGGGGAGGGTAGTTGTAGTTATCTGTATAATATGAAAAGGGTAGAGCAGAAATGAATCAATTTGAAGAGAATTTATAAGAAAGATTAATGTGGTGGGAGAAAGAAAATTTAATCAGTAAAATCAGGGATTTTTTCTGCTTCTATCAATTACAACGATGTATAAAAGTAAATGTAAGTGCATAAGTGAATTAGTTATATTCCCTAGAGATATGCAATGAAAATTTCAATATTCTTTTTGCTGCTATTCGCTCTAAATTCTATATAATGCATTGTTCTTATTCCTATAAAACTCCTTATATACTGTCTTTTTATTTCAATATATTGTCTCATATTGTGCTTTTATGAGGAAATGGTTGTATCTATAAAGAAAATACCATCTTTAAGGCAATGTCCAAAATACAACTGATTTGAAATAACCAGGACTGCATGTTAGAAATCCATAGCACATGTCCTATTACACACCTTAGCAACTGAATTTCAGTGCTGGGTCTCAGCATATACATTCTAAGCCTATATCGAATATATTCTTGGGCTGGGGAGATAGCTGAGTGGATAAAATGCTTGCCTGGCAAACGCAAGGTCCTGAGTTCAAATCCTGGTACCACCAAAAACAAAACAAAACAATAAAACAAAAGATATTGTTATTCTGTGATGCTTTATTACTCTCCAACTGCATTTCAGAAACTGTGCACATAATGGAACAAGATGAGGAAAGGTGCCGGCTCACATGGTCAATCCTATAGACGACATGCTCACAGACCAATACGAGAAATAATTTCAGACTGCAAAAAGCATTTATGATGATGATGTGTGTGAGATTTCTTGAGGCAAAATGGTTAGGGCGCTTGTTCTCTTAGGAGATGCCACGTAGCTAAGCCATAAAAAATTGTAAGTAGATAATCCCTTGCCCAGGCAGTGGGGGATGCTCAGGGTGAAGAGGTGTTGGCCAGAAGGTCTCAGAAGGGCCCAGGTCTTTGGATGAGAACACCTTTTGATAGAGAAGGATCCAGAAGGAATGGGGTTCTCTACCACATGATAAGAAGCTGAGAAGGCTGGCAGTGGGCTGGTGTGGTCCCTGGAGGCTATATAATGAAGCAGCCCAGAAAAAATAGTGTAGAACACGCACACCAGAGCGTTAGTGGACTTCAGTCACCAACATGGAAAGAACGGCTCATCTCAGGTGCAGCACATCTGGGGCCTCAATTTGGAACTGAAACAGCTTCATCCTCTTGTTTGCTGTTAGATGGGGAAGATTTGTGCTTTTCCACATGGAAAGCGCTGGCTTTCCATGGTGCTGAAGCTGATTTCACAGGAGGCTCCAAGAGTGAATGCACAGAAAGTAAGCATTTCGACAACGTTGAGCAGAAGAAGTGCAGACTTCGTTGGCTCAGCTTTTGAGAACACATAGCACCACCTCTCCCAAACTGTATGGGCTGGAGAAAGCATCCAGATTTAGGAGGAAGGGCTATATTCCCGCATTTCAAGGAGAGGAATATGAAAGAATTTGGTCTCATTTTTTAAAAAGACGCATCCAGGAGTCAGATGATGAAGAGGATTTAAGCCACCATAAAGAGTTGATTTTAATCTAGCTGCAATAAGAAACCATTGCAGACTTTTGAGTAGGAGCGTTTATGATCTAAGGACTATTGATTTAGGAGAGCTGAACTGTACTCGACTCCACAGCAAACGTTTGCAAAAAGATTCTCAAGAAAAATTTTAATAAAATCTTGCTAATGGCCACCGGCTAAGACAGGAAACACTCTTTACTTCTCAGGATTTTTTTTTTTTTCCAAACAACATGCCACAGTAGATATTTCTGATCTTATATTTTCTTACAGAACTTTACAAATTAGGAAGGTAGGCCCTTAATGTTCTGAAGTGAATTTCCCTCATTTACATAATGAGAAAAATGTAATTCAGAGAGGTTAATGACTTTATGAATGTTACAGAGCAAATCACTGGGAGCTTCCAGTATGGGTAATGAATGAAAATTTTGAGTAGAGAAAACAGAACAAAGCAGTACTTAAATATTATGCTGTACTCATCTACTAGGCAATTACTTCCTACCGGTTTCTCACTTATAATACGTTTTGAAGTACAATAGCTGATTTAGTCTTCATTGATTTATAAAATAGCAATAGTAGGCCTCTTTATCTTCATTTTATGGTTTTATAAAACCTTAGACCTGGATTAGAAATGCAGATCACTTCTTTCCACTTTAAGAATTTTAACTCAAATGGAGATAAGGAAGATAGTTTCATTTTTTAAACAAGCAAAATATATACATTTTTTCAAGGCCAAAAACAGTGTAACAGTTTTTGAAGGAATTCAATATTTCTGAATATGCACACTTGGCCTTTTGTATATAACTTACGGGGAAAATTCACCTAATTGTTCCTTTTGCTTGACCTGTCATTTAGGTTATGGTGAATTAGTAGTATAGCAATTTATGCAGTTCATAGTAGAAGAGGTAAAAGAAGAACATTTGTGACTATGGAACACAGAAACAGTAGGAATGGATATTGTTTTATAGTTTTATGCTGATAATAGTTGTACTAAAGATAGTAGCACCTAATATGAAGGGTACTCCTGAAAAATTTAGTGAAAAAGTTGTTATCATATATATATTTTCATGGAAAATTGTCTTACTTTGATATGTTCTCATAAAAGTAAAGACTTTTTTTTATATCTACGTTCCAGTATAGAACATAGTTCAAGTTAGAAGGATGACATCCATGTGGAAAAGCTCATATGTCTCTGTTCATTGAAACTGTTTTATTTCACCTTTGGCTTTGCCTAAGTTACCCTGCATCTGGCCTGATGTTGATGTAGCATCTTCGCTGTCCTAGATTCTTCACAGACTTCAGACATGAGTGAAGAAAAGTTTTGTAAAGCAAGTAGGGTAGGGCCATTAAGATTTTATTAGAGTAAATTATGGTTATTCTTTCCTTGTCAATCCATAATATGCCCAAATCCCACAACTTGCAAATTTTTCTCCTCTTCTCTTAAGCTACTTTATTTATTTTGCGCTTCTTAGCAAAAGACCAAACTAAGGGAAATAGTCAATAATTTTGAGACTAAAACATTAGCGTTTCTCATTTTGCATATTTTTTTTGTAAATAAATTTATAAAAGCTCATGCACAGTTTCTAATGCAGGAATGCTTGAAGTTGATCAGCACTTATGAGTGCAGGAACAATCTACTGAGACATAATGTAACTTTTTTGAATCTCTGGTATCCTAGGGTGTTTGTTTCCAGTTGAAGAAGCGAGAAAATCATTTAAGATGTAGTGATGTTAAATTTAAGAGGAAAACCAGGGCTACGGCTTGGCAGCACAAGGCCAGCCTTGCAAGTACGAGACCATGTGTTCAATTTCTGGTACCAAAAATAAGACAAAAACAAATAAACGGAAGAGCAAAGCTATGTGCTCCAGAGCATAGGTAATGTTTTAAGTTTAGAAAAATCAGAACAAATGACACTCTTGAAAACAACTTAGGTGTGGGCAATTTGGACTCTAGCCTGAAGGCCGTTATTATTCAGAGGAATAAGAAAAATCTGCACCACAAAGAAGAGCATATGCTAAGTCTTAAGTGATAAGAAAATCATAGTGACAGAAGAGCATTTAACAGGATGGTTTTAGGACTCTGGTTAACAATTTGGTGCTAACCAGTGGCGGAGAGCAAGTTCAAATGGGAAAAAGCTGGGGAAGAATTTCGGAAGTCAAAGGTAATAGTTTAAAGTTAGCCCCAAATGAATATGAACTTGAAAGCTTTAATCTAGAAAATGGGATCCAGAAAGTAAATTGTCAGCTCATTTGAACAATATATAGCAGGGAATACTAATGCATGTCTGCCTTTTGACAAAATGACTGTTTTCTACTTTCTGAACCTGGGTTCAGGTGTGTGCTTTGTTTCAGCCAGTAGAGCAAAATGGGATATGTACAGAGGCGTACCTAATTATTGTAAATTTTGTCTTGCATTCTGCTGCCCATGCTAAAGCCATAGCTTAGGCTATTCTAAGAATAGCCCAAGTCAGATTGTTGGCATCACAAACACTTCAAAAATATATGGTGATGGTTCAGACACATGAATAAAGCCATTCCAGAATTTCTAGACCCAGGCAAAGTGATAGGTGACTGTAGAGATGAGACAGGGCAGTGAAGATCAGAATGGCCATCTAAATTACCCTCAGAATTGAGAGAAAATGTATGCTTGTTGTTTTATGGTTTATTTCCTTATCTTGGTGAGATATGTAACGCTAGCTGCAAACTGAAATGGCGAACAATATAAGATTTCGCCCAGCCACTGAAAAGTAAATAGTATAAAGAAGTATCAGGGGAATTATCAACTTACCAGATCATCAAATCTAATCCACCGTCAAGAGGAGGGAGTACAACTTTGTTCTGGGTGTCACTGCACATGTCATCCTGTGATGGCATTCTTTATTAATCCTCAGCTGTCGAGTCTGAAGGACGGTGGTCATTTTGATCCTGTATCCCCAGTGTTTTTCAATAACTATTTGTTGGATGAGGTATCCTGCATGGTAGCCATGACAAAGCCAGAGAAGGCACACAAGAATGCTTCTGAGGGACTGGGGAGATAGCTCAGTAGAACAAGCGCTTGCTTAGCAAGCACAAGGTCCTGAGTTCAATCCCCAGTTCAGCCAAAAAAAAAAAAACAAAAAACGAAGAATGCTTCTGAAAGCATTCACGAGTACCCTTCCATTAGCCTGGAATCTTTGCTGTTCAGGTTATTTCTGCAGGGCTGCTGGGGAAAATGTTCATGGCATTGTAAGGTTACTTCCTTGCAAAGAAAGAAGGGAATGAAAGCGAAGAAATTCTTTATGACCAAGCACGGGAAAGTGGCCCGAAGAGAAGCTGGGACCGTCCTGGCACAGACAGAGGTTGAGAGTTTTATGGGACTGAGCTAGGGGCGAGGTTTTCAGTGACATAACAGGAGCTGATTGGGGGAGAGTTGGGTCGTGAAAATCAAAGCCAAGAAGCTCTCAGCTAATCCGGGGAGAGGAAACAGCGGTGTGGCAGCAACTGGTCTTCATTCTGGCGTTCCCGCATCACCCTGACTCTTCCCCTAAGGACCTGCTACATTCCTGCTGGGGCACACACCCATTGACAACCATATAATTATCCATTAGACACCTCCTACTGTCTTTCCAGCTACAGTTTGACTACTTTTCCACCAAGATATATCCAGGGCTCTATTGTTGTTCAGCTGTCTTAAACTGTTGGGAGAAATTCTCCCCTAAGTTTGATTCTCATGGGCAATTTCCGGTTGCCATGACGCCGTGTACACAATCTGGATGTTAGCTCTGATGCATGCTAACATTGATGTTAGGACGGATAGTGTGGCTCTTACACAACTGTTTCTTGCATTTCTTCCTGTTCTCCATAACTGCAGAGTTTTTATTTTCAAAATACTGTGTAGATGACATCATGTTGAGCTAATTTTCTTGTCAATTATAATTAGCATCATTTCAAAACAAACAGGCACACATCTCATTCTATTCAAGAGCCACATAATACCAAAAAATAAATCTGATTTAATTTTACCAAAAGGAAAGTTTTACTCCCCCCCTATTACGGATTCACTGTTTGACTCTTAATAATAACGTCGTCCTTAAAGAAAAAAAAAATTGTCAGTAAACTTATATCTGGAGTCCCACTGAAAAAAACATGTAAAACGTTTCATTAAAATTGTGGACAAGGACCTGAAAATGGAGCGCCGTCCTTCCTGCCAACCTCTTCCTGTTGAAGTATGCATATTATGTGACCCGTCCTGAAGGGTTTATTTACGTGTTTTCAAGGTGAAAGAAGAGTAGTTAGTCCATCACAGATAATGAACTCAGAGTTGGAAAACACAGTTTCTTAACTTTGTAGCCCAGAAGGTAATTTGTTGTCTGGGATCTCTGTTTTCTCATTAGGTTGAACTGATCTTGTTTGTGTCCCCGATGTCATTGCCCTGCCTTGGCTCCTTCGGTAGTGTTTCTAAAACCAAATCTACATTATCATCTTTTCCGCTGCAGGGCAGACCACTCCCTGCAGACAGCCTGGGCGTCTCTTTCTCTCCTGCATGCCGTTTCTGCAAAGGCACTGGCCATGAAGAATCCTATCCAAATGTCTGATGGGTTTTCTTTAATAGTACGGTACACTTGATTTACAGCTGCTTCAGCAAACTGCTAGACTCATTATCGCTGTAAGTTGAGACACTTAGGCCCTTTTGCTTTTCACATGCTCTATGTTTTTGCAACGTTGAAGGGACTCTAGTGATACATCACTGACAAAATCAGAACAGCGCTGAATTTTTCAGTCCGTAATTACCGAAGCTGGACAGAAAAGAGGTTATGCCTCAAAGCGGCCAAGACGGCAGCCACATGGATGGTATGAATAAAATTCTGATGAAACCGCTTAAACAGAAGTTAGGCAACTGCTACTCTAACAAATCTGATGGTAAGTGCAGATTTTCTAAAACATTGTATGTATAGACCGTGAGAATAAAATATATTGGAAATGAAATCCTGAATGCTTCCTACAAAACACTGGTCTAAAACTTGCAAACACACATGTATTGAGAAGAGACACGGCTTCATTAATTAGAAGACGTGTATGTTTACAGTTTATGAGCTGAAAGGTTCAAAGCTCAGCCACAGTCATACAATGGGGTGGACTAATTCACATGCCCAAGTAATTTACAGGTAAATCAGGAAAACATGACTATTTGCTGAGTTATTTTTTCTTTCATCCTGAGACAGAATATCTGCGGCCCAAAATTAGAGAAGGCTAATTTTATTCAGCTCAGGGTTTGCGAAGGCTTCAGTCCATAATCAGGGAACTCCAAGGCTGAGTGGCATGGTGAGGGATAAGAGTTCAAGTCTGCAGAAGACAGGAAAAGCAACAGGAGTGTAAAGGAGAAGGAGCAACTATTTTTTTCTTGCCTCACGGTGTATGCCTGCTGCCTGCGCCCCTGGTGGGTATAGCACTTGCAACAACTTCCCGCTCCCTTCTTTCATAGAAAAAGGATATTTACAAGATTAGGACCCTAGTCCTCTGCAGATTTATTTAGTTATGCTTCTAAACTTCTCCAGTCGACACAGACATCAACCATCACAACGTCTTGGGGTATGAACAGCCGCCCCAGGACATGTCCTTTAATTGCAGAGTTACTTAAGGTTCTAACCATCTCAAGTTGACACAATATATCAACCATTACAACTCGTTTTAATCACCTTGCCTTGCTTCAATTTATAAGCAAAATAAAAGTCTACTGAATAGGTAGACTGATTCAGGTAGCTGAATTATGTGTTCATCTTTTTAAATCATGTGATATCTTCTATCATGAGCTCCATAAAAAAAAAAGCTAGTATGCATCTGCATTAAAAATATTCCTTAAAATTGCACTGGTAAGGACTCCAATTCCAGTACTTACATACTGATAATATGACGATATTATATCTAGTTCATACTCTATTGTTGCATGGTACGGTACTTTATAGTGAATCTTAAGCCAAGAGCCACAAAAGAAGTATTGTGATTTGGGGAGCTGAGTACAAAATTCTATTGGGAAACGGTATGCTCTTTTATGAGTCTGTGTTTGTGATGCCTAATTATTTCATTCACCTTGGAATGTCTGTACACATGTGCAGGATCTTGACAGTTTTCCATCCTCCTTTCCTTGTTCCTTTTCCTTCTCTTTCTTCTCTTCCCTAGCGCCCTTCTTGTCTTCACAATGTCTACCTCTCTGTTTCCTACCATATTCCTTGAGTGATTAAGGTGTTGCACGTCTCATCTAAGAACACCATGCAACATTTGATCTCTAGTGTCTGGTTTATTTTTCTTATTACGGGCCTCGAGACCTATGCATTTTTCCACAAATGACTCCACTGTGCCTTTATTTTTGGCTGAGGAATCCTGTGTATTGTACATAGGACAGATTTCTGAGACATAGTATTCTTCCAGGCTACAACTCAGGGGGACTCTTTGATTCTAAGGGTGGAACATTGTGGGGTATCTATAATAGTTTCAGCACTTATCATGCTGGTATGGTGAATGGCACAAAACGTGCATGCAGTCAGAGGGCAAGAATAGCAGAAGAGAAGATAAACCTGGTGTGACCGAAGTTTGGCATAATGCAGCATATCCCAGTGAGGGGGCTCAGTCCGTCTTGGCAGCTGCCTTCCTCGTGGCAACCAGCACGATGCTCAGCTTCTCATGCTTCCTCTCGGCGTGGATCTGCATCCCCACCCTTTCCTTGATGAACCTGATGGTACATTTGTCCTTGGAGACCTTGAGCAGCTCCATGCATTGCTTGTAGGGGGCGAAGCTGCATACCTCCAGGATCATATCCCTCACGAACTTGGTGTGTTTGGCGAGGAGTCTATGGGTGACGGCTGTGCCTCGGTTTGCTCACATTCTTAGCCAGCTGAGGCCTACGACCATGGGATAGTGGAGGGCCATGGCTACTAATCTTCAACGGCGGCTGTGGCAGAAGAACCAGTGCCCACTAATCTTTTGCTTTTGTGCTACAATGAAATCTCCCCTTTTCCACTCCAGTGTCATTGACCTTAAATTTTGTTGAAAAATTCTATACACTTTAATTATATGCGAGTCTTTTCTTTTTCCTTCTTTTTGAGACAGGGTCTCCATCTACAGTTCAGGCTGACCTTGAGCTCACTTTGTACCCCAAACTGATCTTGAACTTACAATTCTCCTGCCTCATTCTCCCAAGTGCTGGCATTATAGGCATGTGCCACGAAGCCTGGTGTGTGTGAGAGCATGCTTAATACTACATAAGGGTTACAATTATCTGGTATTATTGTATTTTTAAATTTTATAATGATATATGAAGGCTGTAGAGACCCAGTGGAATTTTAGCCACTGTCGTATTGATGCTGTTATTCAAAATATTTGACAATAACAAGGTAAAAATAAGAAGAAAGGATAGAAATCATTGACTAGTCAGTTCATGAAAGTAATGACTAACTACTAACTCAGGTTTTGAGATTACTAGGAAAGGATTGAAAAACTCAGGATGCAGTGTAAATTGTAGATTGGAGTATGAATGGACACAGAGCACACTATCTGGGTTTAGGAAATGCCAAGGAATTGAAAACAGGAGTCTCAGAGACAACAGGTCAATGAATAAAAGGCTTCTAAAGATGCATACGTTTGTCTGGATGACGAGGTGAGTTTTGCGGCCAAAATAGTTTTATGGCAGAGCAGAAAACATATTGAAGTTTGAATTAGGTAGAAGATTTTGCATGCCACTTTAAAAAATATTGTTGAATAAGTCACTTATTATTAAATGTCTCTTTCCTCCCACTCTCTTTGTGTGTTTCTAGCAAGAAAAATAATAGCAACTGTCCGACAATGCATGAATCCCTGGTAATGGGGTTGATATCAGTGCTGAAATACTTGAAAATTTCCCAGAGAGATACTGAGTCTCCAGACTGGGAATTTTCTTAAAAAAATGCTACTTATCTATGAATTCTATGGATATTTTTCATTTTACATTGCTTGCTGGGTGTTATGGTTTATGTCTAGTTGTACCCTCAAGGCCTCATGCAGTTGTGGGGTGAGGTCTTCTAGAATTTGAGACTAACTCATGATCCACTAGGATGATGTGTTTAAGTACTACTGGGATTAGAGCTGTGGCTTGAGGCCAATATCCTGAGGCAGAAAGCCTGAATGTAACATAAGAGAGAGAGAGACACAGGTCATCTCTGTTGCTCTCTGTTGCCCTGATTGGTCCGTTGCCTCTGTTGCAATTGCTGTTTTTCCACTGCCAAGACCTGGATGCTCTCTGCCCTGTTCTACTCAGCCTTGGGTCAGCCAAATATGGACTGAAACCTCCAGTAACTGTGAGCTAAATAAACCTTTGCTTCTTTCATTTTGGGCGTCAGGTATTTGTCCCAGCGATGAGAGAAGGGTAAGACACTGGGATAAAGAGCATACACACTGGTATACTTCTGGGGTGATCATAACCTTTGCTGAGTAAAGTTTGGATTCCTGCTGTCTTGAATTCTAGTTGGTCCTCTGGGAATAAGGTTGTAGAGACAAGTAGGCAGCTGGCTATGGAGCACCTGTCTCTGGAATAGCTACAGCGGAGAAAAGTGACTAAAATAATCCTATCCTGTCTGGGGCCATTTTGAGTTCATCACTGACAATGCTGTCGCTCAGCAACTGATACATCTCAGGGAAAACCAGCATAGTGGATTTGGTGAACAGGGTTTTCCCCTCTGTGTCTGGATGAGGCTTTGAAGACATACGTTGTTCTCCAGAGAAAAGACTTTCCTGGTTGTACCTCTGGCAAATGACTAAGAGAAAATCTACTCGTGAAGCGGGAGAAATGTCCTAAGGAAATTAAGGACGGAGGGGTTGAAATAAGGCTGGGTAAAGTTTAGTCACGTGGAGGTGAACATGAAGACCAACTGTCACTATGACCTGACCATTGTGCTCTAAGGTTCCTCAAGGTATGTATTTGCCTATGTAACAAAACGTGCAACTTTAGTATCTGACAACGTCAGTTAAATACCCTCAGGATTTACCTTGAAACCATGTACAGTATTTTGCCAAACTTTTGTCAGTGCCAGCTGTCTGGAAGTGTCATGGCCATTGCTTGACCAGTTTGCTCTCTGTATTTTTTTTTGAACTGGGAATTGAACTCAGGCCCTTGAGCTTGCCAGGAAAGTGTTTATTCTATTGCTCTCTCTCCAACCCCATAGTTTGCCTTCTGTGAGAGCCTGAGGGAATGTTTTCTCTCTAGGTGACTCTTCTTAGGCACACTATACATCATAAATCCCTTTCTTCTGTGGGTCCATAATCTCCTAGAACTGAAAATTGGGGACACCACTGAATTATAGGATGTCCTAGTTCAGGTACTCTTATGTTCTGAGTCCTCACTGACTTTGAAGGTCTAGGGCCAAAATATTGGATATCCTTGTAGCCATTCTTTTTCTCTAATTTTTTTGGTCTGCAAACAGCAGAAAAGTTTAACCACAAGACTTAAAAAGTAAAGCCAGGTAAGCATGCTGATCTATAAAGGTTCAAGTCAACAACTTCAAACAAATCCAGTTCTGCTGATAACCCACTACTTTATGGAATATTTGGCTATGCATACAACTTCATTCTCTTAGCTCAATGAGAAGAAATATTTGTGCTAATAGTGCTTACAAGTTATCATATCTGCACTTTGCACTCTGAACAACTACTATGAAGACAACAATATGCATTGTATTAATTATTGTGGTGGTCTTACTAATGTGTTTAGAAACTGTCTCATGGCTATTTTTTTTAAAGTAACAAAATTATTTTTAAAAAGATATGCATTTGCTCCAGAAATCTCTTCCCTTTCTTTCCCTCCTAGAATCTACTTGATCTTCGCCTTCCAGGAAGCTTCCCTATAAATGCCCCACTGTGTGCCTCACTACTCTCTAAGTACCTACTGCAGGTGCAATGACTACCTCAGTGGTTCCCATCTGGTGGGGTTCCCTGCTGTCACAGTGTGAATCTGGAAAGATCTTGTGTATTGCTAGATCTCTATCTCTGGCAGAGTGCTTGGCCTTTATCGACTGAGGCATAAAATGTTTCTTCAATACACAGATAAGCGAAGGAGTTAGGGAAAAATTAATGACACAAAGAGAAAAAAAAAACATTTTTATTTATTTATTTTGAGACAGATTCTTGCTATGCAGTTCAGGCTGACCTTGAGCTCACTTTTGTAACCCAAGCTGGTCTTGAACTCACACTGATCCTCCTGCCTCAGCCTCCCAAGTGCTGGGATTACAGGTGAGTGCCACCATGCTTGGCAAGAGAAGAAAATCTTAAGGATATAGTTTCCTTTTTGTTTTTCTGATTTCTCTCTCAGTGTGTTTGTTATCGGTGTATAGGAATGCTATTGACTTCTGTGTGTTGACTTTGTATCCAACTATGCTACTGAACTTGTATATTAATTCTAGTAGCTTCTTGGTTGAGTTTTTTGGGTCTTCCAAGCAGACTATCACGTCATCTGCAAATAATGGTAGTTTACCTTTTTAAAATGTATTCTTATTCCTTTTATTTCTCTATCTTGTGTAATGCCTCCAGCTAATGATTCCAGAACTACAGTGAATAGGAGTGGTGATAGAGGACATCCTTGTCTTGTATCACCTCTGAGAATAAAACACTTCAACTTTTCCTCATTTAGAATTATGTTAGCTGTCGAATTGTCATAGATGTCTTTTATCAAGTTGAGGTAGAGGACATATATTCCAATTTTCTGTAGAACTTTGAGCATGAATGAGTGTTGGACTTTGTCAAGTGCCTTTTGTGCATCAACTGAGATGATCATGTGATGTTTGGATTTGGCTCTATTGATGCAGTGTATTGCATTTATAGGTTTGCGTATGTTGAGCCATCCTTGCATTCCTGGGATGAATCCTACCTGGTCATGATGAATAATCTTAACGATTTGTTGCATTCTAACGGGTAGGATCTTTGCATCTTTGTTCATGAGAGAGATTGGCCTATAGTTCTCCTTTTTAATTGCATCTTTCTCTGGTTTGGTATCAGTATAATTCTTGCTTCCAGGAATATTTTTGGAAGGATTATTTCATTTTCAATTCCATTAAACAGTTTGAGGAGTATTGGGATTACATCTTCTGTAAATGTCTTATAGAGTTCAGTTGTGAATCCATCAGCACCTGGACTTTTCTTTGTTGGTAGGTTTTTTTTTTTTTTAAATTATGATTACATTTTGTATTTCATTGGCTGTTATTGGGGTACTGAGAGTTCTTGCATCTTCTTGATTCAGTTTTGATAATTTGTACCTTTCTAGGAATCTGTCCACTTCATCTGTGTCTTCAATTCTGCAAAAGTAAAGATTCTCAAAGTAGCTATTGATTATCTTTTGGATCTCCACTGGCTCTGTGGTAATGTCATCATTTTCATTCCTTATTGCTTGAATGTAAGTTTTTTCTTTCTTCTTTTTTGATGAGGGTTTCTAGGGTCATATCAATTTTGTTTAATCTTTAAAAGAACCAGCTTTTTGATTCATTAACTCTTTGTATTGTTTTGTGTAGATTGATTTATTTTCTCCTCTATTTTTTACAATTTCCTCCCATCCTTGGGATTTGAATTTGATTTGCTCTGCCTTTTCTAGATGATCTAGGTACAACATTAGGATATTTATCTGTTCTCATTCTTTTTTTTTTTCTTTATGTTTATTTTATTTTCATTTTTTATTACTTTTAATAAGTAATAAAAACAATGAGACAGTTTAACAACACATCAATAGGATAGCCATAATCATTAGCACCATGCATATTGTTGTCTTCATAGTCGTTGTTCCGAGTACAAGGTGCAGATATATTAACTTTTCTGCACATTATTTGTACAAATATTTCTTCTAGTTGAACTAACAAAGTAGTTGTGTATATAAGGATATAGTTTCAAATAGATCATTAATTTATTTCTGGCTGGACATCATTCTTTTCCACAAGTCTGCCCTCTTGGCCTGTGTTCTGTTGTCGCTACTGATGGAAGGCTACACCAGGGTAGGAATGACAGCTTTCCAATTGATCCATAACTTCGTTAAAGCAAAGGGCTTTTCCTTCCCTCATCAGACTAAAGAGAATCAACGGGTGAATATAGGTGAGAGTCATTCAGTGATGCCAATGAACAGATAGTTTTCAATGATAAGTGAACAATAAAGCTTTTGCTATGCTGTATGGAAACACTCAGCCACCACTTTTTTTTTTTTTTACATTGAAATGTTTATTTGTGTGTACATACTTAAATCTAGTATAATATCTTTGATACAGCATTCCTCTCTCTCTTTTTTAGCTGTTTACATTGGTTTAATCCACATCAAATGTTTTTTACAAAGGGAAAGGACAAATACCTTGTATAGAATATACAGACACAGCATCATACCATGGGGCACACAGGAAGGGTAGGGAGACAACCTTCTCCTGAACAGCAGCTCTACAGCCAGGAATGGTTCTCAGGAAAACCTGGACCACCCAGAGCCCCCGCAGCCAGCCCAGACCTCAGCCTCTGATTTAGCTTGGGTCCCAGTTCCTTCCCTGCCCCAAGTCCTCATAAAGAGCCCCATGAGCTAAGACTAGAGAGAAGATCATGTCCTGTGAGGTGTGTGCCCCATGCTCGGGCAAAGAAATATACACCACTGAACACTGAGCACATAGGAAAGGAGGGATGCCACGGAAAAGCAGGCAGGAAAACCAAGGACTGGATAGGTCCAGCCCCCAGCCATCCCTGAGGGAGGCACTGCTTCCAGAGC
>PVJA010020068.1:0-37477 GCA_004027025.1 Myocastor coypus | reverse complement strand
TTTTTTTCTGAGACAGGGTCTTGCTATGCAGTTCAGGCTGGCCTTGAGCTCACTTTTGTAGCCCAGGCTGGTCTCGAACTCACATCAATCCTCCTGCCTCAGCCTCTGGATTTGGTTTTCCTAATTCCTCTGTTTTGGTAGCACTGGTTTGTCAGTTTCACCTGTGTTCCAGTAACCAAACCCAGAGGCAGATTCCAGGAACAGAGTGGGGAGAGAGACCTCCAGAGTCTTCAGGTTTGGCAGAGTCAACAAGATTGGTGCCCAGCGCTTTTCAAGGACCATTTGGTTGCAGTCATGTTAAGCAGACTCCAAAAGAGGGGCAATCTGTTTTTTCCCCTCTTCATTACCTCTGTCATTTTCCTGCACAGAGAGGACATGATCTACTGAAGGTCAGGAGGCAGAGAAGGAATCTTAACATCACTTGTTGCCTATTTGAGGATGAATTAACTTCTAAATAGCCAGTCAGAAAGCAGGCCCAGTCCATACATTGTTGATTGTTAGCATGTGCTTGTGGCATTTTTAGAGCTAAAGATCTTAGATAGAACTCACCCAGTTTAGTCTTCTCAATCTGTAGACAAGGAAACAAAGGCCAGGGGTTCCCGGGCTGGCAGGTAAGCCTGGAGCCATGACTAAGCGTTGTTTTCATTTTATCACGTAACTAGTTTGCTGTCTCTCATTTTCAGTGTTTAAAATTTGAGGGAGCTTAGAGAGGCTGAGAGCATAGATTTTGGTGTATGAGTATCTGGGTCCGAGTGTTAGAATTGCTTTTACAAGCTTTGTGACTTGGGGCATTACCTAACCTCTCTGTGAAACAGGAATGATAATGGTACTTTGGTTAGAAAAGTTGTTGAAAAGTACAGGAATTATCATAGTGGAAGCATTTAGAACATTTACTGCATAGTAACCACTATAGATTTTCTAATTAGTATGTTGTTGCCTTTTGATACAGCTTTTTTCCCTCATATTTAGCAATATTTTCCAACAGGAGCTAGTTCCTCCCCCATCCCCAAGTTATTAAACATATCCTAGATTTCATTTTAGCATAGACATCTTTGGGGATCCCCAAGCTGCATTGTGTTTTATTTGCCCTGCCACTGAGCTACATCCCGAGCCCCTATCCTTTTTTCTTTTTCTGAGACATACTCGTACTGGTCTTGAACTTTCAATCCTCCTGCCTCAACCTGCTAGGTAGCTGGGATTACATATATAAGTCTCTGCACTTGGCTACATTTTATCTCTTATCTAGTTTTCTTCTTTTTTAAAAAAATGATTTTACTGACACACTTTTAATACACATAATGATCATATGGGGAATTTGTACCCATCCATAATATATCTTTTATTCAATCAGGTAATTCAGTTTCTGTTAGTTGTCCCCTGTGCTTACTCTTTCTAGATGACAATTTTTAAAAATTATCTTTAAAGGGGTGGGAGGGAGTCTGTCCAAGTGATAAAGTGTGTAAGGATACATATCTCCACAATAGCCTTCCCAATATGTCCAGCCTTTCACCCCACTCGTCAGTGTGAGGCAGCTTGATTATAAATGGATGAACATTTTTAGATTAAGATTTCATGAGGCGCTGTATTAAGTGCTTTTCGGAAGTTCATGGATCATATGTCAAATGCATTTAAGCAAGTTCCTTAGTCATTTGAGTAGGGGGAGCAGCAGCCACGCATGCCTGGCCTGAGAGAAAGAAGCATGTGACGAGTTCTGGCTGGTAATCTAGTTTGTCACTGGCTTATCTGCATTTTGTCTGTTCTTTTCCAGAGCTTGAAGTAAACCACATGGCAAGTGCCTCCCCTTCCAGCTGGAAAAGTTCCCATTCTTCCCTTTCTACTTTCACTTTCATTCCATGACTCGCAGGTTTTTATACACAGGCCCCTAGTTCCCTTTCCCTGGAGAGAGGCTTGTCACCTCTTACTTTTGTGCAGAAATCCAGTCCCTTTCGTTTTTTGTTTTTATCTGTGTACTGCACTGAACCAACAATGATTGCTTTTCATTGGCCACACTTTCTTTTCCCTTATTTTTCTTAAGAGTTGGTTCTGAGTTTCAGCTTTTGTTTAGGCTGCTGCTCTAGTATTGATGTGAGCTCTTTCTCATAGTACTTTGGTAGGAGGGCTTCTTATTCCCTGATACTGCTTGTTTTGTCCTTTCCCACCTTCCCATTGGTAATGCTGGGCAGGGCCCGCATGCAGTGTGAACACTGGTTCCCAGTCTGGTTACCCAGAGCCCCTGCTGAGGGAGCAACTATTTTCTGGTCCTTTGGAAGTGAAGGGAAGAGTCTGTGTTATCTTTTGCCCAAATCCTGGCACTGTGAAAAGCTCAGGCAGAAAGACATTTCCAACTTAGTGAGAGTTCCATGCGGTGGCATTTCTGCCCTTAGCTACTTCTTACAACATTCTGATTCTTGTTGGGCGATGAGTTATGTGCCCTCTTTGACCAGCTGGAGAGCATAGATGATGTGGGATATAAGGTGAAGTATATAGATAGATAGATAGATAGATAGATAGATAGATAGATAGATAGATAGATAGATATACATGGCATATGGCACAAGGTCTCACTACACAGCTGTAGGATTACAGGCATGTGCCACCATGCCCAGATTCAGTGGCTGGCTCACTGCACCCAGGAGTGGGGCCTATGTGGCATGTGGTGTTGGGGATCAAATCCCGGTTCCTGCGGTTGTTGCCTAAGCAGGCACGTAGTCCACTGAGCTGTCTCGCTGGCTCTTGCTTTAGCCTTTCTCTGACATCTTGGACTAATCTGCCCCTATGAACAAAGCAGTGGAAATGCAGGTGCTGCCAAAGTGGTCTGGCATTTGGGGCCAGTGAGGGATGAAGGCCATTCTTAATCATTCTGCTTCCAGTCCTGTACAGATACCACAGGTGCTGACATTGTTTCCCTTAAGGATGTTTTTTACATGTATCGATTTATTTTTGTTGTCTTGGTTTCAGGACATCATGTTTGGGGATAAAAGATTCTCTGTTTATGAAATGGCTGGGGTAGACAGATGATGAGCCATGCTGGTCCCCATGAAATGTGTGCCCAGATGGTAACCCAGGGACCATTCTCTGAGTTTTTGTAGCAGTTAAGTAGCAGGCAGGTAAAAACTTGATTAAATAATTGGAACATTGATGCTCTGAGCTTTGCCTGATTTCTGATTTTCTTTGCATGTATTTTGGTAGAGGTTCATTAAATTCAGCAGAGCCAGCATTTGGTGTGTACCAAGAACACAGTCAATAAAATTAATGTGTTTTGTTGTGTTAAAAGTATTTTATTTTGCAATTGTTTATACATATTTTAAATCATGTGGTTAATCAAATTTTGCTTTTCCAAGATAATCCATTTATATGATGAAAAAAACTATCTCAAAAGCAAAAGAGGTTAGACAGTAAATGTATCTCTGTCCACCCATGCTCCCAGCCACTTGTCTGACCCATGAGAAGCAACCATGTCACTGATCCCTTTGTCCTCCAGAGGTGGTTTGTGCACTTTGAATATATTTTATACATCCAGAACACATTTATTATGAATATTCTGCCTACCCATCCTTTTCACACAAACAGCAGTGTATTATATGCATACTATTTGGAACCTTACTTTTTTTACTAAATGTTCCTTGGCAGTATCAAAAGGGCTTCCACACCACTTTTTATGAAAGCATCTGTTTTAGATACTTGTTTCCTGTTTCTGAGGATGCTGAAAAGCGGCCTTATTCAGGCAGCAGCTTCAGAATGGACATCGTGAGGCATTTTGTGACTGTTGAGGGACAAATGCTTTTCTTTTCTGCGTTCTGCAGCTGAGACTTGAGATGAAGTGAAGGCTGCTTCTCAAGGTCATGGTGTGGAGAGAGAGCTGGGGCATTGGACAGTGAGCAGCTTCACAGGAGACCTCGGGCCCTCCGTCAGGATGTCCTGGAAGTAGGTGGAGTGGAGGAATTTGCTGTGTTCTCCCTAAACTCTGAGTCAAGTCTTCTAGTTTCCCTGGAGCACATTTAAAGTATCCCTGGTGTGTCTGGTCCTGTGTCTACACCCTACCCTGGTACACACTGTGGCACCCTCAACTTCGAGTGTAAGAAAGAAACCCTGCCCTTTACCACAGGACTTTCTGTTTGGGGAGCATTATTAAGTGCCCTGCCCCATCTTTTCTCTCACCCCAGGAAAAACCAGCTCTTGCACCTATCCCTCTCTCTGTAAAGTATCTTCCCCAAACCACGTATAATTTTTTTTGCTTTCCTTGCAAGAGGTATTCCCCAAGATCTCCAAATCACTTTATCCCTTCCAAGGTCTGCCTAGCTGACCAGCCTTGCTAACAAAACTTTCCAGAATGCTGACTCTGAGGCTAGAGTTTTCTGGTTCTTCATGTTTGAGTTCTCTATGGCTGTGCTTGTGTTGTAAATAACCATATTGAGTTAAACATGGGTCTCATAGTCTTTAGTGGCTCCAAGATATTGCCTATGAGTTTTCTATTTTTCCTTCACTTTGAAAGTGGATTAACCTTTATCTTGATTTTATTTACCTTGAGTCTGATTTACAGCCATCTTGAAATTGGATGTTCAGGGTGTTAGTCAGCCAGTCTAATCTAGCGTCCTTACATCCTGAGATTGCTTCATGCTGGCGGCCACAGTGTCCTTCAGCTGTGCCACAGATGCTGTGCTCAGAGGAGAAGATGGCAGTGCTATTGCTTACACTCTTTCCAGTCTCTCTTAGACAAAAGATTAGGGGGAATAATAAACCAATTGCCCCATGTTTTTGCCCAATTATCGTAGGCATGTATTTATGTACCATTTACGTAGTCATAACAGTGAAAGCAGTAAAACACAAAAATCAGGAAGCCCAACATAAGTTGCTACAATTTTAATTTTCAAACAAGGAAATACAGACGTCCTAGCATCTCTCATCACTCCTATTTCATTGAAGAAGAAATGTTTTGGCAGCCAAAATGGTTGAAGGTCAGTATCTCTGAATAAAAAGCACCTTCCAAACAGGAAATACAGGGCTTGGTAAAAAGTCTGAGTTAATGACCATTGAATTGTGGCATCTGGAAGGGTCTAGAATGGAGAGTCCTATTCAGGGAGGGGTTCTCCATTTTCAGTTCCTTCAAACAGTTCTGGCTGTTCTTTTGCTGAGAAGCTGGGCCATTCATTTAGTCCACTGAACCTGCCAGGGGCACCATCTGTTGGGGTCTCGTTTCCATTGTTTTGGGCAGTGTGGACTACACAGTGGCATGAACTTATAGCAGTCATAGTGATAGATACTGCTATTAATAATTGTTCTTTGTTTTCTTGAAGCCCAGATGTGTGTGTGTGCGTGCGTGCGTGCATGCGTGCATGCATGTGTGTGTGTGTGTGTGTGTGTGTATGTGTAAAATGCCATGCTTTGACTCTTTAACAATTGAGTCACAGGACGCTAAGGCTGAATCTCAACAACCAGCTGGAATTAATAAGGCCCTTTGACAGTTCTTTCAAAGCATGTGCTTAAACTTATATTCATGATGTAGCATATCAGATAATGATTCGGATTGTTTTTGAGATCCAGTGTGACTTCTGATCCATGATGTCAGCACAGTCTTCCTACAGCCCTATCACATTCTCCTTGTGCTAAGGAATTCCCTGTCCAGAGTCCACAATATATTCTTGAGATCCTCATTAGATAAGGGTCCTCATTGGATAAGGAATGCACAGATTTTTTGGTTTTATGTTAATGATTAGAGGAAGCATATTAAAGGACTATCTTGGAATGTTGGGATACCTAATATTATCAGGGTCTGCCCACATGACCTCAGTGCTCCCCACCTTTGTGAAGTTCTGATGAGCCAAGCAAAGTCCAGGTATGGGTGCAGCACAGAAGCAGTGAACTGGCACCAGGTACAACTGGGTGACAGTTCAGAGCACAGTATAGGTGAGAGCCACAGCAGCTGTCCCAGCAGAGAAAAATGGCAGGAAAATGGAGTTGTCATACCATGCCCTGTGGCATAGGCTTTCAGGACGTAAGGGCCCTAGACCCTTGAGGCCACACTTACATTGTTGGCAAACATGTCGGGCCTCAAAATTCTTCTTTTCATTTCATCAATGTAGTTCATCAGAATTTTACTGTTTGAGAAACTTTATTCATGGTTATTTATAAATTTGGTCTCTAAACTGTCAAAGTGCTGAAGAAGTTTATGTCAAGTTTTAGGTTTGTAGCTTTTAAGAAATACTATGACAAATAATAATTAGATGAAAGTAATTCAATTTAAATTCAAGAATTGAATATAAGTAATTTAATCAAGGGGATCTAGCAAGACTAGTTTTTGCCCTTAGCAAGGGCCATTTGGCTTCTATATTTGAAAGACCCCAGTGCAGGAATCTGGAGGCCATACTGTTTTATCTTTGTTGAAAATGGCTTCTTTTCACATGCCAAACTCTAGAAATGGTGAGTGCAGATGGAGAGTTAGTTGAGTTTGTTAGATTTTTGCCTTATGGAAATCCTGTTTGTTTAGACCCGAAAAGTGTTAATGGGATTTGGGAAACTTAAGAAACAGTCCTAAGGAGAGCAACAAAAATTATGGTTAGATTTGGAAAAGATGTCTTGTGGAGGCTGTATGCACCCATGGTGAACGCTTACTGTCCACACTACTGGCAGGGAGCCCTCCCAGAGTAATTTGTTTGTTCTTGAATTGAGCAGTGAAGTTTACTTGTTGATATTTGTGTGCTCCAAACATTTGCCCAGGTGGCCTAACTGACAGACCTAAAAGCTTGCCATCAGACAATGTCACTGCAGTAGGAAGTTGGGGGGCACTGGCTCCTTTATTTCCCAAGCCACTTCAACCAGCATGCATTTGTTTTGAAGTAGATACTAAACTTCAGTTGTATATATAAATATTTCCATAGTATCTTTTAAAGATATAAGTGACTTTATTAAATATCCATTATTACATTTTTAAAAATTGATAATTATGTTGATATCAAATATCCAGTTCAAATTTCCAGTTATTAAAAATGTCAAGTTAAATTCTTTGAAATCAGGATTCAAATAAGAATCATACACTATGATTTATACTTCTATAATTTATGTCTTTTAAATTATAGGTTTTGTATATAAAAATATTTCCATAGTATCTTTTAAAGATATAAGTGACTTTATTAAATATCCATTATTACATTTTAAAAAATTGATAATTATGTTGATATCAAATATCCAGTTCAAATTTCCAGTTATTAAAAATGTCAAGTTAAATTCTTTGAAATCAGGATTCAAATAATGGACAGTAAGCGTTCACCATGGGTGCATACACTATGATTTATACTTCTATAATTTATGTCTTTTAAATTATAGGTTTTGTGTTGTCAAGATAGCTCAGTGGTCTAAGTGCCTGTCTAGGCAAGCACAGGGACCAGGATTAATCCCTGGCACCACATGCTGTGCTGACCCCACCCTCAGGCACACTAAGCCGGCCACCGAGACTAGGTGTGGTGGCACATGCCTGACATCCCATTGCTGGGGATGCATAAAACAGGATGATCACTGCAAGTCTGAACTACATAGTGAGACTGTACCACCTGCATAAGTTATGGATCTTTGTTTTCTTCCCTCCTTAATGAGGAAACTGGGTACCTTGTAGAGATTTATTTGCTTTGGACAGGTATTACATTCACATGATATAACACTGAAAAGGTGCATCATGGTACTGAGTGAAAATTCTTCTTCCCCAGAAGCAATGACTGCAGAAGGCCTTATATATTTTCTCCTAATTTAGAAAACAATCCCTTTCCCTTGGATAGTCATTGACATCACCCATCCATGAAAAGCTGGATGTTGTACTGAAACTGAGAAGTGAAATATCTTGACTTTGTCACCATAGAGCATCTAAGAAGTGTTCAAATGCTCCTCTGGGCCAAGTATGGGCTGAGCTATTTTATGCATAGTACAGCAAATATGAGTTTACATCTATATCCTTTTTTTATGTAACTGGTAGCATATTGTGCATATTCTGCTTCTTGCTTTAGTCACTTAACAGAGAATGATACATTTTAACCAATCGCAACATGTATTGTTTGACATCCTACCAACATTTCTCATATATCCAATGTATCAAAATGACTGCACCCTAAAAATTAGGGTAAATAATAACATTTCTAGGACTATATGAGTCCTAAAATCTTTAGAAATAGAAAAGTGTTTTTCTTTCTATTCATTTGTTCAGCAGATATTAATGGAATTCTTTCTCTTCTGAATGCTCTACTGGGTCTGTGTGCTCAGGATTGCTCCTGGGGCCTCAACTTGCTGGGCCCCTATTGGCCCATGCTTGGCCCAGGGAAAGCTGTCCATGAATGTGCGCTACACTTCCAGACCCTCACACCTCACTGTGTGTCCTGCACTGTGTAGACTGACCTTTCATGTTCCAAGTACCCTGGCTCCCCCATCATGGAAAATAAATGCTCACTCGTTATTATCAATGACAGTGAAAAATGTACCCTTTACAATAGTGTGATGATGGAAAATGCCAAGTAGATGATAGCCAGGGAAATTTTCCTCAGTTTAGGAAACAGTGCCTTTCCCTCACTCTCATTAATACCACCTATATGTGATTATTAACTGACTTTACATACAAAGCCAGATATTGCACTGAAATTGCAGAATGAAATCTTGACTTTGTCCCCATCAACCCCTAGGAAGAGTGTGAATTTCTTTGTCTCTCTTTGATTGGAAGATACCTTTTGCCAAGGCTTTTGCCAAGTGAGTTGGAGTGGTGGAGTCCGTTTAGCTCTCTCTGTGAAGCATTTCTAGCACAGGGAGATACCATCCTTCTCCTAGAGCCTTACACAGGGAGGGCCCCCAGCCTCATTCCCTTAGTTACGTTCATAATAATTCACTTTGCTGTTGTGAGTACTGAATGAGGTAATGTCTGAGAATACGCTTTGTAAACAGTATATTATGTGCTTGGTCTCCATTGTCCATGCCAGTGCATTTTGTGACCTGTTTGAGGAGTAAATGAGGTAATGTGTCAAAATCACAACACTTGATAAACTGTAGAGCTCCTAATAGGAAATTTGTTATCATCCACTTCCAGCACTGGTGCAAATATATATGAGATAAGATGATGATATTGAGCCAAAGTGCCCTACTGTACCCCACCACTGGCCTCTGATCCCTACACTGTGGGCAGCTGATACAGAAACTGATGGTCTGGAAGTTGGTGTGGTTAACAAGCAAGTTAACTAGACTAACTGGGTTGGAGGACACAGCTGGACCGGGACCCTCTAGCCTTGGCGGCTGAGGAGCCCTTATTTGCCTTTTCTGGTGAGCACACCAGTGCGTGTTACATTGTGGGTGTTTTTAATTTTTATTCCCCGAGCAGGATGCACCAGTGTGGGTGCCTCATCTGCTCTGCCTCAGCAACTCTGCACAGAAGGCCTTATTATCCCCATTTAATTTAGTGTAAGGACACTAAAGGACCAAAGGTTAAGAAGCTTGCCTCAAGGCACATAACGAATGTGTAGTGTAGCTGTGATGGGGCCTGATCTGCCTGGCCCCAGAGCCCATGAGTTGCAGTTGCTGTGCCTCTCCACAAAGTGGAAATCTTTGGAACACCAGTTGTTCTGACCTCTTTCCACAAATTTGTTTTCAGAACACCACACAAACATTGAATGGAGAGTGCTTCAATTTTTCTTAGTTGTTAGAAAGGAAGCTCTATTTTATCTTTCCACAAGCTTTGTTGTCTGGGTTAACCTAGGGTTAATGCTATGCAGATTTATACTTTCTGGGCCAAATAAGGTCATGTCACAGAGTTAGGAAATCCCATGGACAGTTTTTTTGCATTGGGCGCTTGGACTGAGTGGTGGGAGTCATGGCCTTCTGTGCTATTCCAGTGTTTATCTGAACTCCAGTAGCTGATGGCAAGGTTTCCACCTCCTTTCCCTACTGGGGCCTTTTCTCCTTCTGCTATTAGAACAGCCAGGTTTTGGTTTGAATTATCTTTCTTTGTTTGTGAGACAGCAATTCTGAAGTAGATTAATGCCTTTTTCATCCTGGTAGGATGTTCTTCAGACAAATAGGGAGAGGAAGAAGAAATATGGCCTTGAACAATAGCTCCCCTGAGCGGTGGAAGGCAGAAAACTCTGCTTTAGAATAAGTTATTTGCCTGAACTTCAAGATGTTCTTTACAATGTTCAAAGACTGCTTGACTCCCAAGTCACAGTGAGCTTCCTCTCAATACACAGTGGTGTGGTAGGTATGCTTAGACGTTCAACGGCATCGTCTTCTGTAACAAAACCCTGTTTAAGGGATTGCAGTGGAGACGCTTTGGGCCATTGCCTTTCCCACACACTCAGTCAGCTAGTAAATATTTACAGATGCCCCCTGCATGCACAACACCCTTTAAATCTGTGTAGGATTTAAACAGGAAGGTTGAATTAGAAAGGCATCAAACGGAGTCCTCAGTGGTGATGAAACAGGTAGGAATCATCACTTTTGAGTAGAGATGAGACTAGCATGTTTTCTACTTGTGAAAAGGGTATTTACAGAATCTGAAGGGGACCACGGTGTTCTTAGGGACTGGGGGGGGTGGGGCAATGACGTGCCTATCTCGTTCAGCAGGTATAAAAGCTGGTTGGATGTTATTGAGGACTGCCAATGGTGTCACTCCAGTGGTGGGAGCATTTGTCCAACACAGGCATAAGGCTGGAAACGTAGAGCAAGGGAAGGCCCAGCATACCTGCAGTCTCATGTGAGTCCCTCACAGGCACAGAGCGCATCACATGCAGACCCCAGCATGTGGCCACACAGCCTACCTGAGGCACATCTTCCCTACTGATGCCCAGAATGCCCCTCATAAGAGACACACTGTGGCTGCATTCCACAACAACTCACTGTTCCCGCTCCCACACCATCCTTCTCACCCCGTCATCCATCTCCTGACTTTCCCACTTCTTGGGGCCTTGGCTCAGCCATGAGCCCTGCCCAGTGTGTACACCCATGCCTCTGTCCCTCCTGGACTTCCACCACTATAAGCACCTCCTTTCTTGAGCAGGGAAAGCTCAACAGAGGGCGAGCTCCTGGGCAGAGCAGTGTGGCCATGATCCTGTGGCCCTGCATCCAATGGGTGCTCACTTCATGGGGTTGCCTAGTGTATGAAGGCAGACCAGAGGTTGACACAGAACAGACCACTGCCTGTTACAACTGACAAAATCAAACAACAAAAGAAAGAAAGCAAAACCAACAGAGATCCAGGCATTGTGGCACAGGCAGGCAGATCAGTACAAAGGAGATCCTGACTAAAAAAAGGCCAGGACTGTGGTGGGGTGTGGGAACATGGAGGTATCTGAGGATGTGGACTTCTGTCTGTTCACCTAGAAAAGGAACCTATTTAGCTCACCCCCAGATACACCAACCCAGAGTGCTTCCTTCTAAACCTCTGTTTTTCCAGGTGGTCCAACATCCTCAGTGCAGGCAGCCACACTCAGGGCTACCTGGAGGCTAATGTCCCTGCTTCTTGCATGTTAAAATTCCTGAGCAGTTGCTTTAAAACTAGCATTATTCTGATCTTGAAGGTTTTAACAAGACAATTTTCCTCTAAAGAACGCAAAACATTTTATAGCCCTTATTTTGAATATATCTGTGGATATTTATAATTATAAAAATTTTTTAGCCCACATAATTTCATCAACTTCTTTCTCTCAATAAGCCATAATGGAATTTCCCTTCTGCTATTTTTAGAAGAAAACATAAACTGTCAGAGTTTAGATGACTCACCCAAGATTACTTGGCAGAACCTGGGCTCAAACCCAGGTCCTCTGATTCTAAACCTGTGTCACTCAATCACACTGGGTGCACTCTTTGGCTAAGCCCCCAAGTCCCAAGAAAGGCCAGGTGCCCTGTCCAGAGCTGCTGAGCATGTTGGGCAGAGGGAGATAATTGTAGATGCCACTAGAAGCAAGCAGAGTGATCCCCTCCTTCCCCTGGCATCCAGAATCCAGTACTTACTGATCCTTCCACTTAAGTATGTCCTAGAAATTGGAGTGAGGCCCTTTCAGCCCTCAGCAGAAGCTACACAGGGCTCCCTAAGGCCAGGTGTTGGGGCTGGCTTGTTTAGCACGCATGGGTGGCCATCTCACAGCGCCCACTCACTGTTAGCCGAAGGCCCAGAGCGCACATCTGTCCTCTGTATTTACCTACACTAGCTGGTAGCTTCAATTTTTAAGAGTCAGTCACTGTGGAATCCATGTGACCTCTAAGCCTGCTGCTCTAAACTAGCAGAAAATCTGTTCCATTCATGGCATCTGGGATATTTATAAAGTGTAAGTGAGGCGAACACTGCTGGATCCTGCTTCATGCTAACATGCTTCAGATGCATGGGAGGTGTCGGCTTCTGCCACCAGAACCTTCCATCAGTGTGGGAAGGACAGAGCCTTGAGCTGCTTCTGCTATCTGGCCTCACGCTGCAGGGAATGGTGACCAAGGCCTGAAAATTCATCCTCTGAGGGTCACTGCACTGGGGAGAGGCAGGAAGGCAAGCAGGCAGAACCGGTCCTTCCTGCAGGGAGGACCAGGGCCTTGCCTATGGGCACATCCCTATCCAGGACTAAGAGTGTAGTAGTTGCTTCTTAGTTCCATGGTCTGGCTTCAGCGTTGTGGGAAAGCATAACACTCAGGAACTGGGAACCCTTGTAGTTTTACTTTATTAATGTGGTGGGGAGAAATGTAAGTTCCTTGCCATTGCAGCTATGGGTGACACTTTTTCTGCCTGCCTGAGTTTGTTTAGGTGAGGAATCCTTCCCACCCTTGTCCCTGTTTCTTCATTCTATGTTTTCGGGGGGTGGGGGTTGTCTGAACTGCATGCTCTTGTTCTTAAGAGGCAGCCAGAAGCTTGTTTTATGCCACAAATCAGAAGCTGTGCTTCTCCTCAGCTGTACCCTTGAAAATGCCAGTAAATACCGCCACTTGAGTTCGTTGGTTTCTGGCAAACTGAGATTTTGCTTTTGGTATTACAGAATTTAATTACAATATAGGATTTTTTTTATTTTTAAGCACAGTGCTTAGAGCTGTGGAATCTCTCTGTGAAAATATATCTCCTCTTTGAAGTTCTGTACTCTTCACAGAGGATGCACTTGGCTGATGGCTTTCTGTCTGCTCTCTGGCATGGATTGGTTTCTCAGAGACAGCGGGAGTTCTACTTGTGATTTTCCTAAGTGCTTTTGGTTCCTTCTCTAGGAGAAAGTCCAGCTGTGTCGGGAGGGTTCTATGCAGAAAGACAGGCTGGCCAGCTTCCCCTTAGGCATCTTAACAAGGACAAGGGAAAAGAGCTCCAGCGAATGTGCTGTTGACTGGTGACTCAGTCTTCAAGTATTTTTAGTTTAGGGAGTTTCTGTTGTGAAAGCACCTGGGTTAGTGGTCATTCCTGCCATTTCATTGTAAAGTTCATATTTCTGGCTTTGGATAACTTTCCTTCTAGTATTAGGAACTGGTAGGCCATTTGCTAAGAGCAGGTTGAATATGTATGACCTGACAACTTTGCAGAGGAATATGGTTCAATAAACTTATCACCTGAGTGAGCCTGTGTGAAAAGGCAATTTCAAGCCTCAATTTTGAACACACAGCAGTATTAGTATTAATATAAGTATATTTAATTATCTGTCAGTTCCTCTGTTTTTCTTTTACTAAATTGTGTCTGGCCTTATAGGATCTGCTTACCTCCTGTCCCAGTAACTCCCAGTCCTAGAACCTGTTCTAGGGTAGCCCTAGGAGATGGAAAAAGAAAGCAGCTAGGTCCTCAGTGCTTAATGTTCAACTAAATGTCTCTTGGCATCTCTTGGAAACTAGACTGGAGTGGGCATGATGGCCCTGCCTAGTACCCTAACACTCTGGGAGGCCAAGGCAGAAGGATTACAAGTCTGAGTTTAGTTTGAGCAATTTTATGATTTAGCAAGACCTTGTTTCAGATGTTAAAAGGGGAGGAGGGCTGGGGATGCAGCTTAGTGAGAAGGATGTGGGTCCAGTCACTGCATGCGCGCGCACATGCCTTTTTTTGGTTTTTTTGCGCACGCCTTTTTAAAAAAATTAATTAATTTATTTTTTTCTTGTTTCAGAACTTTTGGTTTGTTTGTTTATTTATTTCCATGGCCAGCTCAGCCTGCCCTGAGGGCAGGGCTGGCACAGCATGTGGTGCCAGGGATTGAACCGCAGTCCCTAAAGCCACCCAAGCTTTCCTAAGCAGGCACTTTAGAGCACTGAGCCATCCTGCTGGGCCGTGCACACACCTTTTAAAAGGCTGGCAAGTGGTATATGCCTGTATCCCAGCACTCTGGGAAGCTGAAACAGGAGGAACACATGTTTAAGCCAAAGCCCAGTCTGGACAACTTACTTAGACTTGACTTACTGAGACTATCTCAAAATGAGAAATAAAAAAGAGCTGAGTTGTTGCTCAGTGCAAAGATCCTGGATTCAGTCCCCAGCTCCACAAAACAAACAAAACAGAAGCTTGACCCTCTAGTTGCCAAGGCTTGCCTGTCATTTTGGGCTGTAGGCAGCTGTAGGAGGAGGAGAGTCTTTGGGGCCTGGGTGCCTACATACCCCAAATACTTCATTCCACAGAAGAGAAGGACATACAGACCTAGACCAACATAGATGTGCCAGAGGTGATTCTGTGAGTTTCTGGCCAAGTTGCTCACCTACCTGGGGATACTTGTCCTGGCAATGAGAAGGCACAGGACCCAGGTTGTCATGGGTGGGACACACTTTTCTGAGTGGAAAGCCTTTTTGGTCCTTCTGAGGGTCCCAACCTATGTACTAAAGGCCTCTGCAAATAAAAAGTTATATCTCTGAGAAAATGCTGGGTCACTTAGCATCTTCTCTGGGTATGTCAGAGAAAGCCAGCTCCTGCTGCATGGCTTTTGCTTTTTTCTACTATAACAGCTCTGATTCCCTTAGTTAAATAGCAGATAAGAGGAAGAGCTAGCCCTTTTCCTGCCTGCTTCCTCCTCAGACATGTTATTGTGCCTATGTTAGGGTTGGCTCCTTTATGGCCACCAAAAAGGCTGAAATTCAAGCTGACATAGGATGGAGACAGACTGTGTTGTCAGAGACACAGGGTCCTATGGCCTTCTGGTGTCCTTCTGGTGTCCACCAGCTATGCTATGGGGGATGAAGCCTGCCAGAGGTCTCTGTGCTGGCCTGGGAGTGTCTGAGTGCATTTTTCTGCAGGGAGGATGTGTGCCTAAGAGGCAGCCAGGGAGAAGATGTATGTTAGAGGTCCCATTTTAGTACAAAAATAGGAACAACAAGTTGTGGAACTATTTAAGGGACTTAATGATCACCATCCCTCACCCTGGAGCTCAGGAAATCCAGCATGGCTCCACTGTAGAAGAATCAAGAAGAGTATCTATCTCCCAGGTTTAAGTTTAGACTTGTGGGAGGAAGTCTGCTCAGTCAGCCAGGTGCTGCAGTGGCCAAGGCCTTTGTGTTGGGTAGGAAAGCATCTTTTATAGTGATTTCTATGTCAGATTATGTCATTTACTGAGGCCAAATGGAGAATCTAATAGTGCTGATGGTAATAACTAATATTTTGGGACACTTACCGAATTAATATGATAGAAATATTGGCATAAATGGTGCTCCTAAAATGGATAAATGTTCAATTTATTTGAAGAATTACAAAGGCCCTGAGCATTGCCCATTCTGATGAGTTTTGTCATATATAGTCTGAGAAGCAGGGTAGAACACGGGGGCTGTATTCTGTGACAAAGCAGATTTTTTTTTCTTGTGCTTTTAGCCAAAGACTGCAATTCTATCCCTAGCATTTCAGACATTTTGAGCTAAAAGAAACCTTGATTGGCATCAGTTACTTCTAATGCATTCTACTCATTTTACACCTGAGGTGTTTAGAGCACTAAAGGTTAAGTGACTTTTTCAAAATCATCAGGCAGAAAAAGACAGAGTAGGCTAACCTAGCCCACAAGTCCCAGGACCCCTAAATGAAGCTATCATTCCTGCTCTGTACCTTTATCTTCACCTGAAATGCATGGCCATGGCTGAAGTGATGGCGGCATAGCATGGACCTTCACCACTGGTGGAAATACCAGTTAGGCATTCCTCAAAGACCAAGCGCAACATTAAAGCTCTTTTAATGACCAGTGTTGGGTGTGGCAGTGCTTTGGCTTCCTTTGTTAATGTAGAGACTACAAATGGATCCTAACTATCAGTTTCAGCACCTAAATCCCATGTATACAATAGAGGCAAGAGTTCAAGGGTGATATAGGTACACAGAAAGCCCAGAGAGTATCACAATGCATCCTGAGATGGCAACAGAGATGGTGATAGTAGATGGGGTGGGTTGGGCAGACATTGACTTTCCATCTTCATATACCTGGTCTACCACCTTTTTTTACTTTATTTCCCAATCTAGACTGCCTTGTGGTCATTTTGATCAGATTTTACCCGCCTAGAAAGGGAGAAGGGCACACCAAATAGTACAGTCTGAATTTGTTATGTCTGGGACAAGTTGAGAATACATATATTTAGTAGCAGGTTGGACTAGGAAATAAAGAGCACCATAGAATAAAGTTTCAAGATAAGTTAAAGTGAATGTTAAGAGTTTTGTTCTAAAATTACTGCAACAGTACCTGCTTGGCAAGTATAAGGTCCTGGGTTTGATTCTCAGTACAAAAAAAAGAAAAAAAAGAAAGAAAGAAAAGAAAAAGAAAGAAAAAAAAGAAATGAAATAAAATAAAACAGCAAATTCCTGAATTAATATCTAGATAAATAGCTAGATCAATAGGCATCACAGTTAAACAGATGCACATTCCTACTTCTAAATCCTATGCTTCATTCACTGAGGCCTAGTTCTAGCTGCTCCATAAATCCTTCTGTTTAATTTTTTCTTCAACTAGTCTTATCTCTAGGTTTCTAAAGTACACATACCATGACATAAACTTGTCTCCTGAGTTAAAATGTATGCCCTACTTAATTGCCATCCTGCATAATAGTTAGCACACAGTAGGTAGTCAGGTACCTAAGCCAGTGACATTCCAGGGAGGTGCCACTGGGTTATGTGGGTCCAGTTCAGGCCCTGGGTCCCCACTGCATATGTGGGCCACAGTGATCCTAAATCACTCCCAGGATTGTCTTACCTGAATGTAACTGAATTTAGAACTTTGATATTTTTCAAGAGTGGCAACAGTTACCTGCTGCATTTGCTATTAAAAAAAAAAAAAGGAGAAGCTGTAGGAGGGTACTGTCTATCACACCACTCAAGGGCCCCTTATATAAAGTCACACATATTTTAAAAATAATTTTGTGCCCCAAAATCCCTGTTTCCACTGAGTATGTTTTATGTCTGGGCCAAGTGCGCTGTCTGCTACGCTCCTTCCATTGGGAGACCACCAGCCTGTCTGCATTTCCTCTTTCCCCTGATAGTCAAAAGGCACAGAGACATTTGGAGCTGGATCACACACATATGTTGACATTATGTATTTTCCTTGTACAGTATTTCAACTTTTTTCTTATGTCTTATATTTTGGTTGCTATTTTAAAGCTTTTTTTCCTTTGCGCAGGGATTAAGCCCAAGACCTTATACATGCAAGGCATATGTTCTACCGCTGAGCTAACCCCAACCCTTAAAGTTTTAACTCAGCTGTCTAAAGTGCCTGCTTAGGCAAGCTTAGGCAGGTGCAGAGGACTGCGATACAACCCCCAGCACTACATACCCACCAGCCCTGTCCTCAGGACAGGCTGAACTGGCAAAATAAATAAATAAAATAAAATCATTCGGGAGGCTGAGGCAGGAGGATTGGTGTGAGTTTGAGGCCAGCCTGGGCTACAAAAGTGAGCTCAAGGGCAGCCTCAACTGCATAACGAGACCCTGTCTCAAAAAGACCAAAATAAATAAATAAATAAAATCATGATGAATTTTAGAAAATAGAAAAAAGAGAAATTTCCAATACTTTATAACCCTTCAATTTAGGTATATAATATGTCTTTGTATGTTGTTGGAAATTGTAGAATAAAAAGGTCTGGAAATAACAATGAGGTAAGTGATGCTCTCATGGGAAAGTAATCCTGAGGTAGGAGATCACAGTCTGATATGGTAGCTCCACTACACTCTTAGGAACACGAATTACAGAAATCTTTCTCTCTGATGTTACCTTTATGAGCCCCTTTGAGTGACCTCAAGGTCACTCCTTGCCCAAAGTGGCTGTCAAATGGCACCCATAGTGTCTGCATTCCACAGAGGCAGGAAGGAAAAAGGCAAGACAAAGGATCAACTCTCTGCCTATGGAGGAGCCTTCCTAGATATCAGATCTATGGTTTAGATCTGTAATGTTCCCCAAACGTCTCATATGTTCAGAAGTGAGCTTTTGTAGGGTGATTGGACCATAAGGACACCAGCCTCATCAAAGGGTCAATCCATCACTGATTCATAGCTGAGTGGGCTGCTGGGCAGTGGGCCCCTATTAGAGGAAGGATGTCACTGCTCTGCAGGATGTCTCTTTTCTTGGCTGTCTTCCCACTTACTCCATATCCCCGCTGCCATGAGATGAGCAGTTTTCCTCCACCAGGCCCTCCAGCCTTGGACTTTGTACCTTGGAGCCAGGTGACCAGGAACCAAAACCTCTAAGGCTGTGAGCCAAAACAAACTCTTCTTCCTCTAAGTTAATTTTCTTTTTCCAGATATTTGGACACAGAGACAAAAGTCTGGCTAATAGACCAACCCTACCAAAATTGGCCAGACTTAGTCCCATAGACTCACCTAGCTGCAAGAGAAGCTAGATTTTTTTTTTTTTAATTTTTTTATCTATTTTTTTCTTGTTTCAGAACTTTTGTTTGTTTGTTTATTGATTTTTATGGCCGGCTCAGCCTGCCCTGCGGGCAGGGCTGGCACAGCATGTGGTGCCGGGGATCGAACTGTGGTCCCTGTAGCCGCCTGCAGGCCCTTTAGACCACTGAGCCATCCTGCTGGGCCCAGGAAGCTAGATTATGATAGTTCTCTCATATTCCAAATTTTGTTTTTGCACATTTCCAGGTTCTGTTACTAAAGATGAAGGGGAGACTTAGTCTTGGAATCAGCAATCAGCTAAATTTCCAAGTCTCAACAGACAGACAGTTATTAGATAGAGTATACATATATAAGTATATATGATGTACTATATATAATGTATGGCATAGTATGTATAAATGCTACCATATATGTATAGTATTTATTGAAGCCGTCTCAAATAGTTAATGAAAAGAACTAAAAGTATAAGGAGACTTAAGTCTATAGTTAAATATCAGTTAATAAAAGGTACTATATTTTGTTATCCTGTAAGCTTTACCACTCTGTTCTTCCCCCTTTTTCTATGAATTTTCACTTGCTCTTAAGCTAATAACATTTTTAAAACATTTCATCAATATAAACTTCTCCAAAGCTAGAAGAGACCTTAATTTTCTCTAAGAGTTGCATATTCCACTGCTTCAGGACCCATTCAGGTCCTAGACAAAATCAGCCTGAGCCAGGAGCCAGGACTGAAAATAATAATGGGTGCAGGGACATTGGTGAGGGCTGAAGATGCTGCTTTATCTGAAGCAATGGCACTGCTCGGGCCTGCTCTTTGTCACCCTGTGGGAATGCCACCTCCATCTTGCCATATCTTTTTCTGTTTTGTTTTTTGGGTTTTTTTTTTTTTTTTGGTATTGAGGATTGAACTCAGGACCTTGCACTTGCCAGGCAAGTGCTTATTCTACTGAACTATCTCTCTGGCCCCCATCTTGCCATATCTTAGATTTTCTTTTTTTTTTTTTTTTTTTTTAGCACATTTAAAGGGGCTCAGGGCTCTGATTCTTCATCTCACAGTGAGCACATGTTATTTCCAGCAGCCCTTGGTACCTGTCTCTGGGTCCCCATCCAGGCACAAACCTGGAGGCGCTGCAACCCTGTACCTGTTGCTTTCAGCTCTGTCCTGAATTCTGTTTGAGTATCTTTTTTTTTCTTTCTTTCTTTTTTTTTTTTTTTTTTTTTTTTTTTTTTTTTTTTTTTGTATTTTAGGGAAGGATCTACAGGGTGTTCAGGGGTCTCACTACTAGATTGGACTCGTAGTGATTGGCCTGTTTACAGCCTCCCAAGAGCTGGGATTACAGGTGAATGCCACCATGCCCAGTCTCAATTGCCCCCTCAGCAAGCCCCAAGGGCAGGGCTGGCATAGTAGGCCCAGAGATAATCTACTGAGCTATTTGGCCAGCCCTCGGGCTCGTGTTTTTCCTGCCATAGAAAGAACACGCCAGCTGGCTGCACTGTCTTGACCTAGGCCCTCACTCAGTTATCACGTTATCTACATAGATACAATGCTTGACCTGCTAGGCATTGCTGAAGGGCATGTTGCAAGGTGATACATAAAAGCAGTGTGGGTTGGCTTTAACTAGAACAGGGAGAACTGTAGATAATTTGTCCTGGAAGCCATGGAGGGCCTTCCGCACAAGGATCCACCTAGCGGGCCTGAAAGTAGCCAAAGGACCACAAGAATGGCACATATGTTACAGCACTTGCCAGACATGGTAGTGTACAGTCATGATCCCAGTACTCAGGAGGCTGAGGCAAGAGGATTGTGAGCCAGCCTGAACTATTCAGTAAATTCAAGGCCAGCCTGGCCTACTTAGTGAGAACTTGCCTCACATAACAGAACAGAATTTTCTTTTTCCCTCATGACATTGGATGCAGAGCAATTTAGACTGTTTTCATTTCAATCAATCAAAATGAGTTATTTTCTCATGCTTTAATATGTCACCCTCCAATATTTTTTAATCTTTTAGGTTAACTTAAATAAGACATCTGACCTGACCAGCTCAACTATACACGTACAGCTCTTCAAAGAAGATTAATATTTGCCCTAAGAGAAACAAGTGACACAGGTATGTATTGCTAAAACTCTCCTTTTTCCTGCTTCTCTCCACCTCCTCATATGTTAGTAAGCATTGAGTAGAAGTGGGAAGGGAAGGACTTATTTTTTAATTCCATAAATGTCAACTACTCTAGACCAGTGTGCACTGGTAGCTCAACCCTCTCCATTACTGGGCAGTATTTCCTCAGTTCTAGAGATGGAAGCCATGGCCCAGGCCAAGCAAAGGCCCTATGGCTGAGCCACACTCTGCAGCTTGCATGACTCTGAACTATTTCTAATGAAGGAGACAAGGAAGAACTTCTCTTCAGAGCCATATTCCCAGCACATGTGCAAGAAACTTTGGAATTTCTGGTAGGATTTTACTGTCAGCCCTCCACTTCCTCAATTTAAAAGCTGTAATTAACCAGCTGCTGCCTCACCTTGGGTGTTTGTTCAACATTAGTCTGACTAGCTTAGATGACAGGGCTCCAACAGCGTGAGGGACAGGCTCTGCAGAGGACCCCTCGAGCATCTTTAAGTGCAGCACTGTGTAATTATTATTTAAGCCATGGGCCTTTGGAATCTCATTAATGCAGTGATGCCTCTCTACAGAAAACTGCACTTATACACAAGCTTGCATGTATGATTTCAGGGAGTTCCAGGACCCTAAAGCCCCACACAGGATCCACAGACCTTCAAGTTAAGAATCCTTGTCATGGAGGGTTATAAACAGGCTTCAGGGGACCTGACTAACCCCAGAAGTGAGATGATGAGTCATCAGAAATGAAGATTTTAAAAAACTACTCAACAGGTCAAATGTTGCCACAATTGAGATGGCATTCCAAGATCTAGCCTTAATGCAAAATTATGTCAGGGAGGCTTTAAAAAATAACTTTCAGTAGAGATGGTGGCACCCAGGATTGTGAGTTCAAGTCTTATCTGGGCAACTTAGCAAGACCCTGTCTCAATTTTTTGGAAAAAGGCTGAGAGTATAGCTCAACATGACAGCACTGTGCTTAATCCCTCCCTAGTACCACTAAAAAAAATCTTTTCCTGTCCTGATGGTGGAAGTGTATTTAAATAGCTGTGACCACTGATTTTCTTTTCTCTGAGCTGAGAGCCCTTGCCAGAGATCATCTGCAGTGTTTTGAGGTCCTATATTTGTTAAAGTTGCCTTGATTTTAGGAAAGGATTCCTGAGGTCTTTCTGGACCTGGCTAAAGTCTCAGGGGCACCGAGTCAGCTACACCCCACTTGTTTTTTGGAGCTTATTTGCCCTGCCTGTTTCCTCTCCATCCTTGGCTACCAAAGTTCTTATAGTGACTGATTTTCACAGAGGCCACTTGGAATCATTCCAGGATCTATAGCCATAGATACTCATGCTATAGGAGCCACCACTTTATTCTTCTTTCTCTTTCTTCTTCTCCTCTACCTCTTCCTCTTCTTCCTCTTCTTTTCATCTTTCACTCTTTCATTTCCTCCTTCTCCTCTGTGTGTGTGTTGTATGTAAAGTAAAGCTACATTAGAACATGAATATTAGAACATGAGAGTATCACATACATATATAGTTTTTGTGCTGTAATTTTAACTTTTGGTCTAGTGGTCAAATTTCGTCCACTGTTAGTCTGATTTTGTACTAGTAGATACAGCCAGGCTCCTTCTGCAAGAAAAAAAGCCACACTCATTGTCACACTGCCTGAAACCCCCAAAGCCATGCCACTGTGACTTGGGCTGAGTCAAAACTAGACTCCAGCACCAGGGCCTCCAAGAAGGTGATGCCTGGGTCAGGCTGAGATTGCTTCTACTCAGCCTGCTCTGAAAACAGAGGTGGGACAGCAGGCAGGACAGCATACCTGGCACCCATGGTCTCATCACGTTTCCACCCAAGGCTATACACACAACACTTAGCCCACACCTACTGCTCCAGGTGCAGATTAAGTGTGCAGAGAGCTGTGAGGCAGCCTGTCCACAGAAACCTGTGTACTGCCTTCAGTCCTCACATGCCTTTTTCACTAGTCTTGTTTTTCCTTCTCTCAAAAAGACACAGTGGTCAGCATTTTCCAATCTGCTCATCTTGGAAATGCTCATGCTGGCTCCAGTCTGTGATGGTCCAGGGCTGTGTGCCTGTAACCGGGTGGCTGCCAGTGTGCAGTGGTGGTCATAAGGCCCTGGTGGTGTCCTCGTGGGTGTGCTCTGTAGACACACACATGCCCTGCTCACTACAGGATGTGCCTGTGCTGTGTGACATGCTCCACACCTCCTCAGACCTGTCCTTCTGCTCCCCAGATCAAGATGAATGCAATGATAGAAACCTCTGAGCTCCCAGCTGTGTTTGATGGGGTGAAACTGGCTGCAGTGGCTGCTGTGCTGTACGTGATTGTCCGTTGTTTGAACCTGAAGAGTCCCACAGCTCCACCTGACCTCTACTTCCAGGACTCAGGGCTGTCACGCTTCCTGCTCAAGTCCTGTCCGCTTCTGACCAAAGAGTGAGTAGACCATGTGCCATCACATGTCAGCCTGCTGACCTGTGTGCCTGTTGGTGGTGTTGTGTTCAGAGAAGGTCCTTCTTGGGCTGGGGGTGCAGTACCCAGTGGTGGGTACTTAGCATGCACTGTGTCCTCGGTTGGATCCTGAGCATTCCCATCCTCACCAAAAGAACCTTTTTGTATTGTGTCCTTATGGTACTGATGGAAAATGCTCTCATTGGTGCTAAACCAGCCAGTGCTGATGGCAGCCAGTGTTTACTGGAGGGTATGGGAGAGAATCAAATCTTTGTTGCCTGTAAAGCATCTTGTCTTCCACAGTATGATGTGATCTATGCCAAGTACCTTGTGGAAAGCTTTAGCCATGTAGGTAGATGTGGAAGGCCTGACAGCATTCTAGCCCTTTAGTAATGCTCTGTTGCCAGCCCTAGGACAGAGATACCATGCTATCTAGAATGTGATGAAGAAAAGGCACAGACTTGTTAGTTTGACACTCTGTCCTTGCTACACTGGAAACTTCACTGGGCATTAGCCGAGAGCTGTCTCCTGAGGAGAGTGCTTCACCGCAGTGGGCCAGTTCTCTCTGCAACCCGCCATGTCTGAGTTTTGGAGGGAGCAGGAAGGGCACTGCTTCTGACAGAGATAACCAGGGGGAGGCTGCATTCTGGGTCACATGTACTGTTCCTTGCAATATAGTATGCATTATCCCCACCATCACCCTGTGGTCGTCTTCTGATTGTGTGCAAGCCTCATTCTCTCCCCATCAGGCTAAAGTCCCCCTCTTTGCCATGGCTGCTTCTTTCTGTATCTTTGCCAGCTCATTCCACTCTCTTGCTGTACCTCTGGCTGCTTGCAGAGCTATCTTTCTTTGTGTCCCTTCTACACGCGACTAACAGTGTTTCTGATGTCCTATAGGTAGTAATGTAGTAGAAGCTTGTCGCTTCACCCTCCTCGGGGTTGGTATGCTTGGTGAGTGATTCTCTCCTCCTAGCAAGCCAGTGAGAAGCAGAAACATCTGAGCTGGATGGCTGTCATATCCCCTTAGACCAGGGTATAGACTTCCCACTGCGGACTTTAGCATTTAGTTGTTCATGTGTAGTTTTCTCATTGTAGTAAGGGTGATACCATGAAATTTCCTCTTAGTTATAGCGACACCATAACCCCATGTCAAAATAGACAGTGCCTAATTCTGGTGGCACTGCATAATGTACTACATAATGTCATCATATGGAGTCTGGAACTGCCCCTGCTGAGAGACTATATGTGGTGCGGCCTCCACAGCTTGGCACCAAAATAAAGATATAGTTTTTTTATTGTGCAACATTTACCGTTAAACATCTGCTCTGTGCCAGTCGTGGTGACAAAGGCCTGGAATCCCAACTTTTCAGGAGGCTAAGATAGGAGAATCACAAGTTCAAGCCCAATATGGGCAACAGTGAGACTCTGTCTCAAAATAAAAAGTGAATTACTAAGACTGCACATACAATTCAATGATAGGGCACTCTTGAGTTCAATCACCAGAACTATAAAAAAAAAAATAATAAAGAAGAAAAGACACAAAGAGATCTGCTCTGTAAAGGGTACATACACAGCAACTGTGTTTGAGAATTATTCAGCATTTTTCTCATTCTGAATGCTTATTTAGATAAGTCACTAATTTAGACTGCTTAGTAACCTTTTACCTACTTTCACATTAAATGGACTCTCACTTTTAAAGAGCTTTTAAAAACCAAAGTATTTAGCTATGTGTTGTGGTGGAACATAGGGCAGGAGGGTCACAAATTCAAGCCCAGCCTGGGCAATGTAGCAAGACCCTATTCCAAAATTTTTTAAAAAATTAATGTATTTGGTTGTTACAGAGTTTTACTACACAGCTCAGACTCATAGTGATCCTCCTGTTTTCAGCCTCCTCAGTGCTGGGGTTACAGGCGTGTGCCACAACGCCTGGACTCTATGGCTGGCTCAGCATGGCCGGCTCAGCCTGCCCTGGGGGTGGGGTTGGTGTAGCTTGTAGTGCCCAGGATCAAATCGCCATCCCTGTGCTTGCTTAAGCAGGTGCTATAGTCTGCTGAGCTATCTCACCAGCCCCCAAAATAAAATTTTTAAATGAGCTGAAGTTGTTGCTTAATGTGAAGGCCTTGGGTTCAGTGCCCACTACCACACACACACACACACACACACACACACACACACACACATACACATACACACATACTCAAAACACTGTAAGTTTATCTGTAGATGAGAATTAAATTTGTACCTAGCTTTGGCTCCTGAATAATTAGAAGGAAAAAGGCCTAGGAAAGTGTATTGCTGAAGTGTTAAATAAAAGCTGATTATGGCCATTTTACCTCTTTGTCTTATTTGCCTTTTAAAAATAACCAGAAACATCAAATCCCAGTCTCCCTTTCCTTCTTTCCCCCTAGCACCCGTGATAAGCCTGAGGTGCCATGTGACTTCTGCTGAGATGACTTAACCTTTCTCTGGGATAGGAGAAGGTCCCTGTCTGTCCCCATTTCCTTGGAGGTGCAGGTTGTGTGTGGAAAGTAAGCATCCACCTGTGTGCTGGTGGGATCAGTGCAGAGTCTGGTCACCAGCCATTGCCATCCACCTCCCCAAAGTCTGGATGAGGAGGGTGCTGCTGGCCTGGGTTCAAGGAGAGCTGATGTTGCTTAGGAACTAGCTGTGGCTTCAGGTGGGCACGAGAACACAAGTCCCCCCTCCCCAACTGTTTACTTCCAGTGTGTATCTCCTCAGTTTGCAGGACCAACCCTCTTGGAGTGTGTCGGAGCATTCTGTAAGCACCCTCCAGCTTGAAATGACAGATGACTAGAGGGCAGAAGGATTCTTTCTCTCCCACTTTTAACTAACATCATATTTCTGATGTAGATTCTAATTTTAGTAGTAGCTGCATCCTGTGTTTGAGTAGCACATTGACAGCATGTTTTCTGCATTTGCAATGACATTCTGCGATTTAATCCTCTTAAAAGTATAAAGGTTGAATTCATTTTTTCTATCATTTTAAAGATGAGGAAACCAAGAGCAGCAGGGAGAAGCTGAACACAAGCTGGGGCAAGTTTCCCTTCTTATAAATGGGGAAGAGAATGGGGTGCTTTCCCAGAGTGGGTACAGGAGCTGAGGCCAGAGCAAAAAGAGGCCAGCCCTCAGGAGCAGCAGGAGCAGGACTGCTGACCTCCGGTGGCCTTTGATCTCTTGTGACCTCTTTCTATTTCCATCACTCCAGTGGAAACCAGTGTCCTATGATATTCTGTCACTTGCCACATTTCCACAGTGGCCGATCATGTGTTTGAAGCTGAGAGCAGGAAATGTCTGTTTGGAAGCTGTTTTCCTAGGAGGAAGCCACCTGCAGCCTCACAAGCACTCACTCAGGCTGGAGGGGTCAGTTAAGTGCCTTACAGAGAGCTGCTGCTCCCATTCAGTAGCCCCAAGTGCAAGCAGCTGCTCATTACAACAGGGGTGCAAATCCAAACATGCTCTTGGGCCAGAGAGTATGAGATAGCTCAGCGGCATAACACACCTGCTTAGGCAAGCTTAGGCAACCTCAGGGACCACATTATGATGCTGCAGCCAGCCTCATCCCCAGAGCCAGCTGAGCCAACCATAACATAAATCAATAAAGTTAAAAAAAAAAAAAAAAAAAGGGCCAGGAGATAGCTCAGACACACGAGTGCCTGCCTGGCAAGAGCAAGGTCCTGAGTTCGATCCCCATTCAGCAAACAAACAAACCCTCTCACTGTCTGTAGCAGGGAATGATTGATGAGAGGTAAAAATGGAAAGTTTTGCCCCTCTTAGCATTCAAATCAGTTTTACATTTGTTTTAAGATGATTGACCTAAAGATAATTTATTTACTGTCTGGAGAAAAACTGCTTTGAGGGGAGGATGTGCCTCTTGTTCATTTATGACAGATCAATATTTGCCCTAGCGCTTTGTTTTCTGTTCTCAGGGAATGTTTGCTTTTAGTGAAACAAGAAGACCAAACCTTATTCATGGACTGAGAACAATCTAGCTGGTGACACAGGTCTCCATAATAAATTTACTGACATATTTATTTTTTAAAATAGAAAAAAAAAGCACACAGAACATCTATAATTCTACCCAAAGATAATATACCATTGCTATTTTGGTGTTCATCTCTGTGGTTTTTGTCTTCAATAGATAGAATCAGTATAAAGTTTGTTTTCATGAAGTTGGGGATCCAACCTGGGTCATTGAGTACCTAAGGAAGCACTCTACCCCTACACTCTGTGTAGGCCCCCAGCTCAGGACACTGCCTATGTATTACTTGGCAATATGTCTTAATACTTGGTAGGCCCTGAGCATTTGTCCACACCATGATCTTTCTTCCAACATGTGATTCTTGTTTTGTTTTGTTTTGTTTTCTGGTACCGGCGATTGAACTCAGGACCCTGCGCTTGCCAGGCAGGTGCTTATTCTACTGAGCTATCTCTCCAGCCTCTCTACTGTGTAATTCTTAACTGCTTCAGAACTCATTCATAGTTTTTGGCCACAGAAGTGTAGAGAAATTTGGAGTAGGACACAAAGCTAGGTCTTTTCTCTCCCAACTAGCCAGGGAACCCTGGACAAAGCACAACCCTTCTGGCCTCCAGTGTCCTTTGTAAAATGAGATGGGCAAGTTGTGAGCAATGCCTTCCAGTGCCAGCACCTCTGCTTCTGGCTCCCTTGCTCTGTCAACAGCATGATGCTAGAGGGGGGGACCCTGAGAGGAGCCCTGACTACAGGCCATGGGAAGAAGCTAAAGGGAAAGATTTTCTTGTATAGCTGTCCTCTTCTAACTCTTCCCATCCTGCACACCTTAGGACAGGCTAGCATAGCCTCTCTTGGAGTTTTTAATGTCTTTTTCTGAGCTATCATTTACATACAATAAAATGTACAATTAACTATACAGCTCCAGACCATTTATCTGTGTTTTCAGCTATGTAATCTACCACTCCCTTTTGCCTTCCTATCCATGACCCACCCATCTGTCAAAATATCTCTTGAGTTGGCTTCCCACATAGGACATCGCCCTAGGCTTGCTGGGCTGTCACTGAAGCCTACCTGCCCAGCCTGTCACTGTGACCTTCTCTTGGTGCCAGGAGGGGCCATTGTTCTCTGCTTATTCCAAAATCCTTTCCCTTTCTACCAAAACACCTACAAGAAAAACCTGACAGCCTGAGAAGCTTTCCCTGGCTCATCCTCGTCCCCTTCAGCCACATGCCCACTGCATTTTCCCTCTACGTGTGCCTGTGTCCCCTTGGGGCCTGTTCACAGAAAGATGAGTCATTTGAACATTTCATCAGAATTGTGAGAATCCTTGTCTATCTCTTTTTCCATCACTGAGGTTCAGTGCCCCAGATCAAGAGCTGTGCACTTGGTAGGCAGAGCAGAGTCCTTGGCAGTTCCCAATCTCACGTACAATATTGTTCTTCCTTTTGTTCACTATCAGTAGGTGTGGGTGATATTATTGCTTTGGCCAGTGCTTCCCTGTCTCCAGCTTGTTCAGTGGTGCCCAGAGGATTCAGGGTACCTTTAGCTCTCTCAGAGCTTTACATTTCTTTCTTTCTTTCTTTTTTTTTAAGAATTTTTTATTTTATTTTATTTTTTTCTTGTTTCAGAACCTTTGTTTGTTTATTTATTTGTATGGCTGGCTCAGCCTACCCTGAGGGCAGGGCTGGCGCAGCAAGTGGTGCCGGGGATCAAACCACGGTCCCTGCAGCTGCCTAAGCTTTCCTAAGCAGGTGCTTTGGACCACTGAGCCATCCTCCCGGGCCTTCAATAAAGTTTTTTTTGTTTTGTTTTGTTTTTTTTCCTGGAACCAGGGATCAAACTCAGGACCCTGCACTTGCCAGGCAGGCACTTGTGCCCCTGAGCTATCTCCCAGCCCTTCAGAGCTTTACATTTCTGAGAAGGTTCTACTCTGTCTCTGGAAGCTGATATTTATTTATTTGTTTGTTTATCTCAAATAAAGCAGGGTAGCCTGCAGAATGGCAGCCTGCAGCCTCTGTCCTTCCCTGTGGGCCTTGCTGAAGTTTCTGTCACCAGATCCAGGTTGGAAAGTGATGATAGGCAGCAGGTGTCTGTCATTGGAACCAGCTATTAAAATTTCTCTCTCCTCCTGTGGGAAGCCAGGCAGCAGATTTTCCCCTCATTAGCTGGCATGCCAGCCAAAGATGAAGGAGTTTAAGAGAAGCGAGCTGGAGCCTTAGTCATAGACAAACCTAAAACCCAGCTGAGGTATCTTCACTGGATGCAGGAGACAGCGCTGGGCCCCTGTGGGGTCCAGAGAGTACTAGCAATCTGATTACAACCACAGCTACAGGTTTGTGGCTCATTTCTTCCCAGAAGTCAAAGCCTAGTCACTTTCTTCTGCAACCAGCTGCTACCTGCTTTCCTCAGAGAGCTATCGTTACTGTTCTCTATGGGTTGCAGTCCTCAAACTTGACTGTGACAATCACATCCCCTCTAACCTGGAGCCAAGCTCACAGTTGGCTCTCCTATGCCATGGTGCCCTCCTGGAATTATTATTCCTGGAAACTGCTTTACCCAGTTGCAAAGAATGGCAGAAAGCCCAGAGCCCTTCTGCAGACGGTAATGAAGTCCACCTTGCTCCCCTCATTTACCAGAGCAAAAGCCCCAAGCAAAAACCCTGCTGAAATGGCCTCCTCCTCACAGCTTCCTGCCCAAATCTTAGTAGTTGATGAACATTTGTGGATCTACTTCCCTGAGACTCAGCCACTGGGGGATTTCTTTAAAGACCATTAAAAAAAACCCACAAAACTTATTTATTATAGCCTTTTTAAGAAACTTGTTCTTTTATCACCTAGTGTTCCAGAGGCTTTTTTTTTATTGGTTCCTCACAGTTGTGCTTCATACGTACTCATTTCCTAATGGTAAATATCCATTTTTGTTTGATCTGCACCCAGTAAAATCCCAGTTCTCTATATATACATGCTATATTTGTCATAAATGTTGCATAAGACACAATGTTTTTCTCTTAGTGTACCAAGGAAGTATTAAATAATTAGGAATACCCTAAAAAAGCACTGAGTTAGGTCTGTGTGATAGTGCAACGCACGGAATTCTTTTCCAGATCAGATCTAAAGAGCAAAGGACTTTTTTTTTATAAACTCCTACTCTCCTGCCATTTTTGTTTCTGCTTCCCTTTTTTTTTTTTTTTTTGAGGCTAGGTCTCACTATGTAGCCCAGGCTGCCCTTGAACTCACAGGATTAAAGGCATGCACCACCATACCTGGCTCTGTCTCCTTTTAATGAGGCTGATTATTTGCAATAGTAGGATAAAGACCCTTGATATGGACAATTGATATGTTCTCAGTCTCAAATACAACCTTAGGCAAATACAGTTTCTCATACTCCCTTCCAATCAGACTGCCACCCAAGGCCCCTCATAGGTAAACATTGTGGAGCAAGCACAACTTATTTATACTGAGTTAAAGCCGAAAAGAATTTCAGTATCTTGGGTTTAAATTCCTCTTGCTTTAAAAAAAAAAAAAAAAAAAAAAAAAAAAAAAAAAAAATTCTTCTTGCTCACAAACATTCCAGATCAGATTTTGCTTCCTTCCTCCCTGGCTGAAAAAGCTTTATCCTTTTCACAGGATAAACTCCTGATTGCCAGGAGCCTTAATTCCATTGACCTGATTTTATACATTTTTTAACAGCCACACAAATATATCCTTAGGTGATTGTGGTAAACTGTGAACAGCTGATAGGTGGATCTGTGGTGCTCATGCACTTAGTATGTAGCCCTCATGCTTAGTTATCTGGAAACTTACATTACAAGAGGATTCTTAAAAGATGAAAGATGAGATCATCTTTATTGGGGCTGAATATTGATAGATAACCTCAACTGAGTTCATATTTCTTGTGACTTCATCTTAATATTGCTTATGCAAATTTAAGTAATTGTAATCACACTTACACTGTCCAACTTAAAAGCTGAATTACTGACCCTGGGATGTAGTCCTCTGTTATGGGGCTGACCAAACATCCCAGTTTTGCTAGGTCTAACAGGTTTCTTAGGATATGGGACTTACAGTGCTAATGCTGCAGAATTCCCAGACGAGCAAGAGTAAGTTGGTTACACTCAAGCTCAGCATTTTCTGCCTCCATGTGGTGAAGCTGTTTGGTGAGTAGATGATGTACTCTTGGAGATGATGCTTATTTTGCCAGTGGCCAGGTGTAATTTCACACTTGGATGTTGGTTTTCCTGTACTGACTCTGCCTTAGCAGGTCCCTTATTCAAGGAGCTAGCCACAACAGGAAGGAAAGTACTACCATCTTTGAGGCATCTTGTATTGAACCAAGAATCTGCTGCAACCAACCTGAATCTGCTACAACACTCAACCACTCTTGCTAACCCAGATACAGATGTGAGCTTCTCTTAAAGACTCAGTGCCTTCTTTTAGGAATTTCTGAAACCTTAGGTATCTAAAAGGGCTTCAAAATATTTACAACTAATCGATTTAGTTCAGATAGGAAAAGACTCATTTCTCATATACCATGTACTTTAAAAAAATCAAATTCTAATTTCCCAAAATATATGCCCCTCGCTCAGCCAACCTTATTCATCGAGTCTGAGTTTATTTTGGGGTTCTCTACTAGTCTTCAAAAATGCAAAAGCAACATGTGCTATGAGGGTTCCACCACACAGCAAATGTGGTACATATAAATGGGCAACTGGGTCTCAGCCTGTACCATGTGTCTTTTTGCTGAGTCTCCCTCTGTTCCAGTCCTTCCCAGGCTAGGGGCCAGGGTCAGTCTTGTCCACTAGCCATCCTTAATTGCTACTCCATTTAAACTCCTTTCCTTAAACCTAACTTACTTTCTAGTCTTGCCTGGGATCCATGTCTGTGGTTCCTTCTCAATATGTAGTTGCCTAAAAATTGTTGCAGTATTTAGCATCACAAAATGGATCTAGCTTTCTAGAGAAATCTAAAAGTTATAAATATAGCCAGCTTTTATCAGCTTCTCATATTTTATTGATCCCATGAATTCAGTGGTTACCAGTTTTGATCATAAGCTGCTTGCTGCAGCCTGCATCCCATCTTTGCCAGAACAGCATTTGGGGAAGTGACTGGCTGTGGAACTTGCTTGCTGTCAAGAGCTCCTGTCCTACCAGTGGAGACTCTTGGAAGAACTGGCTGTGGAGTCTGTGCCCACCAGTGGCATAAGAGTTAAGGTGAGGTGAGGTGAGGTGAGGTGAGGTGAGGTGAGGTGAGGTGAGGAGAAAAGGGAAGTATTGTCATATGGAAATCTACACCTCTGTGAAACTCCAAGAAGCCACGTCTACATGGAAAGCTTTGATCCCTGTATATGTGTGACTGGGTGGAGCATGACTGCTGTCCATGTGACCAGCTATAACCAGACTGAACTCTTCATCTGGACAAGGTGGCTGCCTATAGTGTCACAGTGGGGCTTTTAGGTTAGCTCAATGTTTTAAGTGCCTGCACTGGCAATCCCAGTCAGGCACAGGGGATGGAGGTTTGATCCCCATGCCCACCCTTAAGGCAACAACTTGACCCAGCCAAACAAAAAAAAAAAAGAAACTCTTCTCAACTATTAGGGGCTTTTAGGTTAGCTCAGTGGTTAAAGTGCCTACATTGGTAATCCCAGTTAGGCACAGGGGATGGCAGTTTGATCCCCACCCCCACCCATTAGGCAAAGTGAGCTAGCTAAGAAAATGCCCTTCTGTAGTGTCACAGTGAGCCAGGGAAGCAAGAGCCATTGTGACAGCTGTGACTCATCCTAAACCTCCACCCTGGGTCAGTTTCTGGGCAAAGAGTGAGGGCTCTGGGTTAATGTGGGCATGTGACCTCAAGCGAGGCAATTTGACGGCTGAGGTAGCCGTGAAAAAGTCTGTCACATGGACCCTTTGGGAAACTTCACCAGGATACCAGTGGCTAATCCAGAGCCACCTGTGGCCTCCCAAAAAGGGAGAGGTTTGGTATTTTCTTATCTTGCCATGAGGTGCCAATGCCATTGCCACAAGAAATGTAACTTTCCTATGACAGGTAACACAGATCTTCCTCCTGATGATCCTGAACTTATGTGTTCAGCCAGATCACACAGTTTTATTTATTGATTGATTGATTGGTTGATCACAGTTTTAAACAGTGACTCTATATTAAAATGAAATGAGAAACCCCAGGAAAATATATGGTTATTGCTATTTTTTTAAAAGTTGAGACCTGGGGGCCCGGCAGGATGGCTCAGTGGTCTAAAGCACCTGCAGGCAGCTGCAAGGACCGAAGTTCAATCCCCAGCACCACATGCTGTGCCAGCTCTGCCCTTGGGGCAGGCTGAGCTGGCCATAAAAATAAATAAACAAACAAACAAAAGTTCTGAAACAAGAAAAAAATAAAATAAAATTTTAAAAAATAAAAAAATAAAAGTTGAGACCTACCAAGCTACTAAGTGTGAAACTAGTAGGGGACTTGGGAAGAGGGCTGATGGGCCTGAAAGAGACATTAAGGACTAAGGGCCAAGGCAGGCCATGGTCGGAGTGAGAAGTGCCAGCAAAGTAGACAGATACAAATTTTTTCTTCCTCAGCATTTGAATCGAGGAAGACTCTTCTCTAGCAATAGCTACCAGTATGTATGTTTTTTTGTTTGTTTGTTTGTTTTTGTTTTTGGTGGGACTGAGGTTCAAACTCACGACCTTACACTTGCCAGGCAGGCACTTGTGCTGTGGAGCTATCTCCCTGGCCCCTACCAGTATGTATTTTTATAATCTGCCAATTAATATGTTTAGAAATCTGCTTTCTAGTTGTCCACTCTCGGTGCCCACATCACCTTCTCCTGTAACAGTCACTGTACCTTCCCTCTTATTTCCCCCTCTTCTGTTCATCAAGCCCTCTTCCTGTATCCCACCAGGTTTTCGCAAGTCCTAGCTCCTCTTCACCCTGTAATTTTGCTCATCTACTGTCTCTTGGGTTCTCCCCTAATGACAAGGATGTAAACAACTTCCTGTGTGTGTGTCTGCTTCAGTATCCACTGCATTTTGTTCTGGGAGGTGTGTGTGCTGCACCTTTGCCCAGGACCCATCCACACAGGTGTTGGTAGCACATTGGGGTTGAACATGTGACCAGGTGTCACAGTGAGTAATTCTGATAGGGAGAGAGAAGCTTAAAGGAGGAGGTGGATAGTGCTGTGACGTTGGATGCAGAGGTCCTCGGGGCTTTGGGTAGGTGAGGCAGTGTGAGAGAAGGCAGAAATCCACGTGAGCATGAGCCAGCACACCCATCACGTGGGCAAGGACCCTGGCAGAGCACTGGCCTCACTTCTGTGCCAGCATTCTTCTCCTCATTTGCCCCTTTGTCCTATGGACTGCTAACCAGCTGCTAGGTGACAGAAGCCACCTGTCTTGCCATATTTCTGGCTTGTTATTGATTTGCTCTGACTCACAACCCTGCCTGCTCCTGTCTGCATGTCCATGACTCCATCTGGCTGGACTTCAACCATCTCTTTTAGAATCCCCAAAGATGAACTCAGTGCTGTCTGCGTGGCATTTGGAATTGTCATCTAGCCTGCCCTTTGCTCATGGAGTCCTTTGGGTTCGTTTGCTAACGAACTTTTGGCCCTCTCATGGGTCTGGTCTCGACAATTGCGTCCTGGCCAGCTACTAACTATGCTATAGTAAAAAAAACTCTCTGATTGTACCGGAGAATCCCAAGTCTGCAAGGGAGAAGAATTCAGGTCACATGGGGTCTCACATTCCTAGAAAGGAATTTGAGTGTGCCCTAAGTAGTGGTAACAAAGAGGAGGATGGAGCCCACCAAGTGGAGCCCATGGTGTTGGTGGATGATGGAATGGGACAGTCACATCACAGGCAGGGCCCACGTTACAGGAAGAATGGAGACATTGACAGGAATAGAGAAGTTACATAAGGAAGCTACCTTCTTGGGCAGAGTTGTTTACTTTGGGGCTTGTTTGTAGAAGTGCGGATCTGGCCATCCAAACTTAGTCATGAGCTCAAGGCCAGATGTGAAGATACCAGATCTTCGTAGGCCAGGGAGTCTGAAGGGGGTGGTGAGGCTCCCTCTTGAGGAGGGAGAACTGATGGTCAAGGCAGATCATGGTGAGTGGGGAAGAAGAGGCAGCAAAGGAGCCCAGGACTGGCAGTGTGAAAGGGAGGGGAGAGCCAGAAGCCTTGAGTGTCATGGGAGCCAGAAGAGGAAAACTGTGAAGAGAAGTTGCCAGACTGTGAGTCAGGAAGGACAAGGTCTGATGAAGGCCCATGATCTTGGCCGGAAAAAACTAGGGATGTTTGAAGACATGCTTTCCATAGTAAGCTGAGAAAAGAAACTGAAGCAGCTACTAAGGAAAAGGGACAAAAGCTAAGAAGGAAGGGGGATAAGAGAGGTTTAGTAGATGAGGATGTTCCCCAAGATGGGGAAGGTGGGTACAGAGGAGCCAGTGGAGAGGGAGAAGTTATTAAAGACAGTAGATCTGCCTAAGGAATTCTCAGGCTAGGGACCTAGGGCCCAGTCTCTGCCCAGAGCCCCTTCCAGCTGGGCACAGATGCCAGTTCTGCTCTCTAATGGCCAGGTGACCTCACCCTGTTTAGTCTCTGTTTCCTCATTTGAGAAACAAATTAATTGCATTTATTTTGTATGTTCAATATGAGAAGAAAAAAGACAGCATGCAAAGTGATTTGTAGGACCCCTGGGACATACATGACCTTAACTGCTATCATCATAGCTATTTATATATTAATATCATTAACTAGATCAGTGATACAAATGACAAAGGACATAATGAACAGAGTTTATATGAATATAATTGGGTGTCAAAATCTCAGTGTGTAAGTAGGTAAAGGATATACATAGATAATTTCTGTAAGAGGAAATACAATATAAATAATAAACATGAGATAATGTTACTAAGCTCTTTATCTTAGTAACAATGAAGCTTTAAAAACTGAAGTATTCTTTTGTACTCTGGCACAATCTGAAGTGTTATCAGTCTAAGCTTCCTTTCTTCCTTCCTGGTTGGTTGGTTGGTTGGTTTTTGTTTTGTTGAGGGAGGGTCTCACTGTGTGGTCCAGGCTCGCCTCAGACTCATGAGGCCTGTTCTGGGCTTGAACTTGCAGTCCTCCTCCTAAGCCTTAGAGTACTTGACTTGAAGGAACGTTCTATCCAGGCCTAGCTTACCACATTATCTTGATAGGGCACAAATTTGGTCTCCTTCCTGTCCTGCTTTAGACTGCAGGGGCTCCTTACGGCCTGTAGTATAAGGTCCAGCTTCAGCCCTGTGTCCTCCTCCCACATGCCTATACCATGGACAGATCAGAGCCCTCCATACTTCCTGGCACGGCATGTCCTCTCTTGCCTATATCTTATACTCACACTTCTTCTTCCTGGAGTCCTCTCATCCTTCAGCCAGAAACCAAAGATATCCTCTCTTGAAGAAGCTTTCAAGGAAATCATCTTCTACACCCAGACTGGGTAGTTCTCTTTGATGACAGAAGCCTCCTGTACTCAAGGAAGCCTCCTAAGGCCAGCGAAATAGATCAGTGGATTAAAATGCCTATTTAGGCTGAAGCAGCAGCTGGGTTCAAGCCCTCTGTGCTGGCCCCACCCCTGGGGTGCGCTGAGATGGTGACTGAGACTGGGCATGGTGGTGTGCGCCTGTAATCCTAGCTCTTTGGGGGACTGAACAATAAAGTCTCCAGCACTGCCATTAGAGAGGGTCTCACTATGCAGTTGAGGCTGGCCTTGAACTCACTTTTGTAGCTCACTTTTTGAGGCTGGTCTCGAACTCGCACTGATCCCCCTGCCTCAGCCTCCCAAGTGCTGGGAATTAGAGAGTTTATACTCAGCTGTTATATAAGTTTATTTAGAAATCTGAGCTGGGCGTGGTGGCTCATGCCTGTAATCCCAGCACTTGGGAGGCTGAGGCAGGAGGATTGGTGTGAGCTCGAGACCAGTCTGGGCTACAGAAGTGAGCTCAAGGCCAGCCTCAACTGCATAGTGAGACCCTGTCTCAAAAAGACAAAAAAAAAAGAAAGAAAGAAATCTGTATCTTGGGATAAACTGTGAAATAACATACTATTAACAACAAAAGAATGATTGTGAGGACAATATGTAATATGTCAACTTTCAAAGAAAAAAAGGGGGAAAAGAA
>PVJA010020067.1:13885-37469 GCA_004027025.1 Myocastor coypus | reverse complement strand
TTTTTTTTTTTTTTTTTTTTTTTTTTTTTTTTTTTTTTTTTTTTTTTTTTTTTGTCTTTTTGAGACAGGGTCTTGCTATGCAGTTGAGGCTGGTCCTGAGCTCACTTTTGTAGCCCAGGCTGGTCTCGAACTCTCACCAATCCTCCTGCCTCAGCCTCCCGAGTGCTGGGATTACAGGCGTGAGCCACCACGCCCGGCTACACATTTTTCCTTTATAATTTATCTTAGCACCTTCACTGCTATCCAGTTTGTCTCAGTTATGAGGGGTATGAGGGTAGAGAGCTGGTTTCAAGGTAACCCAGACAGGAAGGTATCAAGCTTAGGAGGCTGGTGATAAAGCAAACCTCTACCCAGTAGTTGTTAAGGTGAGAAGACTTTTTCCACTAGATATCTTGAGATCCACAAGAGGAAGAAGGGGGACACATCTCTGGGGCAGGGGGAATGTTCCAAGAGACATAGAGGGAGGAGGTGGACTGAGAGCAACACAGAGAACAGTCACAGCATCATGGGAAAATGAGTTCAGGTTGGGGCTAAGATGCTGAACCACTGGACCATTTCTAATTCTGTCTACCCCAGATTCTCTTCAATCAGCCTCACACTTCTGTCTTTCTCAGAATCTGCTTATGTATTGCTTTTGGCTTTATCTTTTCTGTAACACAGAAGCAGTACAGCTGGTGGTCAACAGAGACCTGGCCCAGGCTGCTTGGTCTCCTGGCTCTGTGACCTAAGCAAGTTATTTTACCTCTCTGGACCTCTGTTTCAACTATGTGAAAATGGGGATGACAATTGTACCTACTTCAAGGTACTATTGAAGTAGATTGCTCTGAGGATCAAATTGTTAATATTTGTAGAAAATACTGAAGTATTTTCACAATAAGCAATATATACCTTTGGGGCATTATCACTTTATATTAAAAATTTTAAGGAATTCTCAAAAGGTTGAATGAAAATATTCTGAGTGACAATGAAATAAAATCTTTAACGGAGATTTTAGGATTGGTTAGTCTACTATCCAGAAGTATTCTAATCCAGCTAAACTGGATTAGATTAGTAAACCAATGAACAATTTATCACTTTCAGAATAAGTACTTTAAATCTGCTACCTCATCTTTGCAACTAATAAAAACTTAAGTAATAAAAGATCTCCTGTTGACCCAGGTATGGTGGCATGTCCCTATAATCACAGCTATTCAGGAGGCTGAGGCAGGAGGTATAGAGTTCAAAGCTAATTTGGATAACTCAGCCAGACTCTGCTTCAAAAACAAAACAATCAAACCAAAATGACCCCTAGCAGACGGGCACAATCTCTCTAGCAACATTTTGCCAGACCTGTCCCTTAGCACTATGACAAGAGAATGATTATAACTCAAAGGGTCACCTTTATAGACAAACACACAATTTGATCTGTGGATGTCTGACCACAGTTGGGAAGTTTGCTTCTTTAGAAGTTAAAACTGTGAACCTCTTCAAGGTTCTACATCAATTTGGCCATTCAATCAAATTTCTAGAAGCCCTCCTCAAAAATAAAAGATATCCAGATCTGCCTTTTGCTTTCTTTCTCATTACTTAAAAATGATTAGGTATTAAGTCTAGCCTCATTCTATCAGTTAGTAGTGATTTTAGGCAAATTATCCCAAACCGTAGTTATGCCATAGTTTCCTTAATTGTTATGAACATGGGGACTTATCTATCACATAGGATGTTGGGCAGAGGGAAAGGATTTATCTATTAAGAGTTCTAACGAAAGTCAAAAGGACCATGATGACTCAAGGCATTGCTTTCTAACCTTAGTTATGATTTTCCTGCCCACGCTGTCATTATAGAGCCTGTGCTTGCTTAATCTTACTAAGTCCTCACCATCTGCAAATGGCAGGTAACAAAGGTACTAAGAGAAACAATATAAAACAAATTAAAATTCTGTGGACTCTTAGTCTAGTGCTCTTTCTGTTAATCAACAACTGCTTCCAGATGCCCACAGCTTAGTAAGGAGTCTATCTTGTGCTCAATCCACTCTTTTATCTTCTAAACTAAGATTTGCAGCTCTCATACCCATGGGGCATAATATCAAGTTTTTTCATAAAGTCACATAATTGTGGGTATGCAGTACCCACTTTTATTTTTTAAAATATTTCTATTGATGAATTATCAATTTTAACTTTTGAGTTAAAATTATTAATTTAAATAATGAGTACTTAACAAGAAGAAATAAAGTACTGAATTTTTGATATTTATTCAGTGTTTACAGAAAGCATCAAAATTTTCAATGCTATCTGGTTTTTGGTGTATAAAGTCTGAAAAAATAATAACAGAAATAAATTTCTATCTGTACTACTACATGAATACCTATAGAACTCTTTTAAAAATCTTTACTACAACTATCACACCTAAGGCAATCTTCACTTTGGCAACACACATTCCATATACAAGTATTGCTTACACTGACAGTCCATGTGTTTTGTTTTCCTGGCCTTTTATAGGACATATTTGACATATTGGTGGTCTTGAGTTTTGTCAGATGGTTTTTATTTTTTATTTTTTTATATTATGGACAGCTCAGCCTACCCTGGGGGTGGGGCTGGCGCAGCATGTGGTGCCAGGGATTGAACTGTGGTCCTTGCGGTTGCCTAAGCCTGCCTAAGCAGGCACTTTAAACCACTGAGCCATCTCACCAGCCCAAAGAAACTTTTTTTTTTTTTTTTGGTGGTACCAGGGATCAAACTCAGGTAAGCACTTATTCCACTGAGCTACCTCCCCAGCCCTTATTATGCTATATAGTATGTAGCTAGCAGGAACATAAAATATCAATAAAACAAAATAATAAATTCTTCATATGTACTGAGTGGCTAGAATAAATATCAACATTTTCACATCAGCTGTATACTGCTTACAAACCTAAAAGATAACATCAGAAATAAACTCCAGTATGAAGGGCCAGTGAGATAGCTCAGCAGACCAAGCGCCTCCTTAGGCAGGTGAAGGCACCATGCCACACTGGCTCTGCTCCTGGGTGCACTGAGCTGGCCACCAAGTCCTAGCACAGTGATATATACCTGTAATCCCAACACTATAGGGGCTGAAAACAGGAGGCTCACTACAAGTCTGAGCTGCATACCACAAGCCTGTACCAAATACATTAAAAAACAAAACAGCCAGGCATGGTGGCTCATGCCTGTAATCCCAGCACTCAGGAGGCTGAGGCAGGAGGATCAGTGTGAGTTTGAGACCAGCCTGGGCTACAAAAGTGAGCTCAAGGCCAGCCTGAACTGCATAGTGAGACCCTGTCTCAAAAAGACAAAACAAACAAACAAACAACTCTAATATGAACCACAATGAAAATACCAATGGAATGCTACAACATTCTTACTTCAACAGTCACACCCAAGCTGTCTTCATACATGACAGCCACATTCTTCATACACACATCTCACTTAACACTGACAGCATATGTACCTACCTTTCCTTTCCTATGTGACAGGCCATTCTTTTCACACCTCCTCTCCTCCTGTTCTGTCAGGCACTTCTTACTATATTGTAAGATATCAATAAAATATCAAATATGTAATGAGCACTTAGAATAGACATCAACCTTTTCACATCAACTGTTTACTTGTTAAAAGATAACATGGGAAATAAAAATCTCTGTGAACTGCAATGTAAGTACAAATAAAAGTCTACCACAGAAATAATCTTTGCTTCAACTGTCACAGCCAAGGCAGTCTTCACACATGAAATCTACATTTTTCCATACGCAAACGTCACTTACACTAATAGCATGTGTGCCATGCTTTCTTGCCCTTTCCTACAGGGAACACGTGACATCTTTCTGTTTTCTCTCTTGTTGTAGTAGGTCTTTGTGATGTTGCACCTGCTTGTTCACCTGTCAGCTCACCGGTGTGCTCCACCATTTTTTTGTATGTGTGTGCAGTTTCCTGGGAAGAAGCATTTTGTTTTTCCTCTATTATAAGTGATCTCTCATGAGTTCCATTCTCAGTCTTCTAAGAAAATTTCTCCATGACATTTTTCACTATCTATTTTCTTTGTAAGCTTTCAAATTATTTATGCCACACATGTATAGGACTAAGTAAAACACAACCATTGGCCAATGCTGTGTGTTTCAGGTGATATCATATTTGCTGCATAATTCATCAACATCTACTTTGCTTTTGATTATGTTATAGAAAGTTACGATCTCAGGCCTTTCTTTTTTTTTTTTTTTTGTCTTTTTGAGACAGGGTCTCGCTATGCAGTTGAGGCTGGCCTTGAGCTCACTTTTGTAGCCCAGGCTGGTCTCGAACTCGCACCAATCCTCCTGCCTCAGCCTCCCAGAGTGCTGGGATTACAGGAGTGAGCCACCACGCCCGGCATCAGGCCTTTCTTTGTTGAAGTTTCCTTATAAATATTTCAGCAGTACCCAGTTTGTATTTCTTGTCATATATGAGGCCAATGTTATATTTTACTGAAATCCAAGACTGTACTATACAATTCTTTCTGTTGTTGTATTATGTTTTGTTTTGGTTTGGCCATTAAGGCATACAGAACATTGTACTTGTATTTCAGCATTTGTGTATTTCTCAAAGTCTTACAACATTTCTTCTGTTAGAAATAATTTCGAACATGAATAGCAGTATTAGCATTCTGTCCAATAAGTTTCACCCCTGCCAAGATCCTCACTACATTTTCGGACTGAGTTCTAACATCGCATGGTTCCATTGGGTTGCATGACCGTTTTGTACCATTCCTACTATTCAAATACTCATACTGCTGTTCTCTTCATCTGAATCAAGGGGGTCTGTATTTCCCACAGCTGTATTGATTCTTGCTCCATTTCACTGTCCCAGGAACTTTGGCTCACATGGCCAACACTGAGGTCATTATTATTTTTGTCATGAATGCTGAAAGATCTGATGATTCATCTTGCACTTGGAATCGAACTCGGGACCTTGTGATTACCAGGCAGGCACTGTGCCTGCTAAGCTATATCCCTATCCCTGATGATTCACCTTTAACCTCCTCTAAAACTTCCAAATCTGGTTCTTCATGTGTCATTGTACTGAATTGGGCTATTTCTACCAGAAAAAAAATCAAAAGAAACCTTTTTTAAAAAAACAAATACTAAATGCACAAAAATTTAGCAATGACCATTTCATGGATAAAACTCACCTATTGCTGTTTTGGATCTCCTGTACACATCTTGCCATTCATGTAACAACTGGGCGAATGCACGCATGAATGTTTGCTTTCCCTAGGCACAACTACTGTGAGTCACACTCACATTCCATGTATGGTAAATATATGTTTACGGAAGAGTGGTATGTGTATATTTTACCCCCTGTGATTATCAGGTGGACATATGTAAAACTTGTTAGTATAGCATTATGTGGTTAAAATTTTCACTTTGACACTTTTGCACACATGTGTACAACTTGCAGTTCATAGTGCCAAGTGGACAAACACAAAGATTACTTCCTGTACCTGTAGGTGCACCTACTAAGTCACACAGCTAGCTACTACTATGCTAAAGTACAAACTTATAGTAGAAAAGTATAGGATGGGTTGTTATAACCCAGTGTTATGTTCCATATTTTTAAGTGCTCAACTAACTTCAGGAAACTCCATCCTGGGAAACCCAATCTTCCAGGTGCAGTGTGCAAGGAATATTGCTGGTCATGAGTTAAATATTTGAGAACACATTCTGAATAATATTTAATCATAACAAAATATTTAAGCTTTCCTAATACAAATGACCTAGTACAGTCACTGAGTCACATGTGAGGAGTTTCTAGGAACAAAGATAACATCGCAGTTGCTATTTTCTTCATAGGTATGCCATCTACTGCATAAATGCAAATCTGGTCATTTCTTTATACTCATACAATTCTTTATAGTCACGGGGAGACTGATTATGAAATCTTTGCCCTGCAGTTTAACAGTCTCCTGTTAAAGGCCTAAAATGAGATACTGTAAAATGAGAGGAAATACTCATTTTTATTTCCCAGTGCTGTACATGAAATAACTGCCAAGCATTTGCTACCTAGCACTTATTTCCAAAAAGAAAAACAAACCACAAGAGCCCACTTAACCTATCCCCTTCAAGTCCATGAAGGAGAAAGTTACTATTTTTCTAAAGAAACACATTGAAAACCATTTTGAAACTGGATGTTGAAAATGGTTCTAGTGGGCCAGCGAGATAGCTCACCAGTCTTAGGCAACTGCTTAGGCAAGCTTAGGCAACTGCAGGGACCATGGTTAGATCCCCACCACATGCTGCACCAGTCCCACCCCCGGCCATAACATAAAAAGAAAATGCTTCTACTATTGTGATTTTTTAACAAAAAATCATCCACTATAAAAACTTTTGTCTACAATACTTGAAAAGCTAGACAACAGCATTTTAAAACCCATTTCACAATCTATAAGAAGTTTCTCCATAAGTTTTCTTTGCTAACAGTATAAAAATATATCACCTTCCAATCATCCAAAAAGGACTGATCGACTTCAACGTAAGTTTGAGTTAATTTTTTACACTACTGAATTCCCACTAAAAGCCTTTGCATCTTTGGTGAATGGGATTGGAAAAATGAGTATCATGACTTAAGGACTGCAGTCAAGGAAGTACTGTACTTCTGTTCGAATCTACAAGTCTTTTTTTTTTAAAGAATTTTTTATTTTATTTATTTATTTTTTTCTTGTTTCAGAACCTTTGTTTGTTTATTCACTCATTTTTATGGCCGGCTCAGCCCGCCCCGAGGGCAGGGCTGGCGCAGCATGTGGTGCCGGGGATGGAACTGCGGTCCCTGAAGCCACCCAAGCTTTTCCAAGCAGGTGCTTTAGACCACTGAGCCATCCCACCGGGTCCAGAATCTACAAGTCTTTGACAAGTATCTTTTCTAGTTAGAGAGCCATTAACTTTCATTTAAAAGTGTTTTTTAGCTGGGTGTGGTGAGGAACAGTGTAATCCCCACACTGTGGGTAGCTGAAGCAGGAGGATTCAAAGTTTGAAGGCCAGCGATATAGTATAGTGGCACAACAGCTGCCTGGCAAGTGCAAGGTGCTGAGTTTGATTCCTGGTACCAAAACAAAACAGAACCAGAAAACCTAAACCTTGAGCCCAGTCTGAGCAAATTACTAATTCAGTAAGACTTTTTCTTAAAAAACAAAAAACAAAACAAAACAAAACAAACAAACAAAAAAAACAGTTCGACAACCTGTGTCATCAAACAGATGAACAGATGACCCTACGATGGAAGCCCAAGGTGGAGCAAGTCACTTACCTGTCATCAGGGAACAAAAGCAAAAGAAAAGGCCAGTGCCTCCCAATTGCGCTGAAGGTTCCAACTCTCCACTGGGCTTTTGTCTTTCTGAGACAGGGTCTTGTTATGCAGTTCAGGCTAGCCTGGAGCGCACTCACTCCTAGCTAGGCTGGTCTCAAACTCGCACCGATCCTCCTGCCTCTAGCCTCCCAAGGGCTGGGATTACAGGCATGCACCACCACCGCCACACTTTACCTCCTACAGTTTTAACCTTCCCACAGCTCTGCTCTGGGGCCCAAGCCTTCACACTACTGGCTAGAAGGAGACTTTATACCTGACATAATTTATATGTTTATTTATATTTATATATTTACATATTTATATTTATATGTAACATAAATTATATGTTTATAGCATATCCTCAATAAATGGTAGTTACAGATGCAGCACATCTAACACACGCAGGGGCACTCAGAAATTACATGCATGCATGTGTGTGTGTGTGTGTGTGCGTGTGTAAAAATTTGCAAATGTATACATCACCCTCCAGGGCAATCCCGGTGGTGTGGAATACAGATCTTAAGAAAACACACTTCTGCCTTCAGAGGGTTTCACCTAAGTCTACCTACAAGATTCACTCCCCAGTCCTAGCAAAAAGACTCCCCTTTTACCTTTATTTTTAATTCTAACACCTGGGACCTCCGAAGGAATGCCTTGTTACTTGGAGAGATTTAGAAACTCCACTCTCCGAGAGAGGGTCACAGGCGCACGCTTGGCCTGGAAAGGGTTGGGCAGAGTTCAGGGGCAGTTGAAGTGAGGGTGTTCACCGGACCCCCGGGGAGCGCGAGGGGTTGGTCTCCACCGCCACAGACACGAGGGGCGCTCGCGTGGGCGCCCTGGACTGCCGCAGCCGAGGCCACGGCAAATTCTGGAAAAATGTGAGGAAAAAGGTGGAGCGGGCGAGTCGTGCAGGGTGCTCCCGAGGCGATGCGGCCTCGCGCAGAGCGAGGGGAACAAAGGTCGGCGGGCAGAGCCAGGCCGGGCCTGGCGAGGCCGCGGGTACCCTCCGCGCCGCGATGAGCTAGGCCGCACCACTGCGGAGGGCGATGGGGCGCGGCGGGAGAGGGGCGCGGGCGGCCGCCGGCGCGCGGGAGGAGGAGGAGCAGCTCCGGGAGGGGGAGGGGCCGGGCCGGGCAGGAGGGGAGGGGAGGGGCGCGCCCCGCCCGCGCGCGCGCGAGGAGGGAGCGGCCGGCGGCGGCGCGGAGCGGCGGGGAGGGGGCGGCCGGCCGGGCCTGCGCCTGCGAGCGGCGGGGGAAGGGGCCCGGAAGCGGGAGCGCGGCTGCGACGCCGGCGGACCCGCCTCCACTGCGCCGCGCTGCTGCGTCCGGGCCGTGGAGGCCGAGGCGCGGGGCGAGGCGGCCGGGCCGGAGCGGCGGGAGGAGCCCACCTGAGCCGGCGCCGCGGGGCCTCGCGGGGAGCCTCGCGACTCGGCGCCACCGGGAGCCGCGCGGGCCGTCCCCACGGAGAGCAGCCGGCGCCGCCGTGCGGGCCGGCGCGGCCGGCGAGGGCAGCGGATCCCCTTTTCATGGAGGCTGAGGCGAGAGAGGATTCCGGAGTCTGGATGTGGAAGACAGAAACGGCAGAACTAACTCAGGAAATTGTCTCTCGGAGAAAGGCCGAACGAGGGCTGGGGCTGAGGAGCAAGCTAGGGTAGGTGTAGGAAACGTGCGGAGGAAAAAGCGGAGAATATTTTCAGAGATTGTCTCTGGTTTGGGCTATCGCTCTCATTTGAAAGGTAAAAGAAAAAAGAAAAAAACATTGCATTTCAGGTGTTCTGTGATTTTTATTTTTTTGGTGTGAATGGTTCATTTCAGAATTTGAAAAACCTTTAATATAAAAGCTTTTTTTAAAAAGGATATGCAGATTTTGTTCCCTAAGGTTGCAGTGGACCTAGGAAGAGTGCTGTTGTGTACATACTGTTGTATGATTTTATTTATTCTTTTTTTTTTTTACCGTGCAGCTCAGCCGGAAGATTTTTTTCCAAGATTTTTTTTTTTTTTTTTTTTTTCGCTCTCTCGAACATATTATCTGCTCTTGTCATTTTGAGCATCGGAGACCAGAGAATTATTTCCCCCCTTTGGACCGTGAGACTCCCTTGCCAACAGAAAGACAGCTGGGAAAACTGGATTAAAAGGATGGTTTTTGTCTGCGTTTTGCAGTGAAGATTGATATTTTGAAGGCACGTTCTTTCTGTGATTCATTTCTTAGCCCACAGTGCTAACCTTGAAGAGATTTGTGGTTCAGATTTTGGTTTCCAATAAGGTCATAGTTTTTCCTTTTTGAAGAGGGGGGAGGGGAGAGGGGGCTAAGAAAGGAGACCATGTTGACTGGTAGAAGTAGAATGGAGCTTCAGTTACCAGGGTCTTGAGCGCCGAAAGAAAAAGGACTCAATCTTCAAGTTGGGAGGTCTTCCTCTCGCCTCTGTTAAAAATTGCAAGGGATTCAACCCTTATCAAGACCAAAGCAACAGGATTCGGGGACCCTGAAGACACTGAGGAACCATGAGTGTAAGGCTACCACAGAGTATAGACAGGTAGGTGTGCTTAAAATTTGGTTTTTCACCACTTAACCAGAAGAAGGGCTGTGGAGAGTGTATTGCATTTTAATAAAGGATTGAAGAAGAAGAAAAAAAAAATGGGTGAGCTGTGGAAATTGGCAAGGTGGGAACGTTGATTTCTGGGGATTGTTGGCATTTGTTTATATGGCCTCTGTGTGTTTCCATGTTCAAAACATGCTTCCTGCTTCAGCGTCTTACAGTAAGCAATGAAGCCAGAGTAGGGAAGGAGAAAGAAATCTTTGCAGTGGCTTTGGACTTTCGTCAGGCCAGAGGCTGAATTTGGATCCCCAACTTGCCAGCCTAGGGGTGGGAAGCAGGAGCAAGCCTGGTCATGTGAGCTCTCAGGGGTGGATAGCGACTGGCTTTAGGTGTTGGAACTGCTGGGGGAAGGGCCCTGGCAGGGGTGTGGGCCTCCAGCAAGCTGGTTGTTATGGGATGGCGGGGCTTGGTGATGGGCTGCTGTGCTTCAGTAGCAAATTCCCTACCCTCCGAGCTGAATTTAAATTGCAATCTGCCAAATGGCTGATGCTCTGGATTTATTCTTCCAAGTTGTTGTTCATAAGCTTAACTGTGCAGAATATGCCTTCTCTCTCACTAGAGCCGGAAGGAGTTGTTTTGGGCTCTTAGGCTTGATGGGCAGAGACTCTGGCCCTCAGTCCGAGCACATGACGCCCCTCCCCCCCCAGGAGTCAGCCCAGCCTCCTGTGTCATTGGTAACATCACAGCATAGTTGTAATTCTTTCCTCTAATGGTACAACTTTGTAGGGTGCCTGCCTTTTCCCTTCTTCCTTTTTCTCCACCCTTCCCTCCTGCAGAATCTGAAGGGGGTGTGTTTTGTAGGTGTGTACCTATCCTAACTAAGTGCGTGGGTGGTTAGAGAACTGAGCAAGCAAATGAAAGGGCCAGGCCTGGAAAAAATATTGGGGAGATAGGGAAGAATATCGGCTAGAGAGCAATTCTCACTGTCCAGTTAACCTTTGGTTGTCCATGTTTAGAATAATTTACTTTTGATTTCAGAATGTGATATAACATGCATTAGACTCTTGAATATTAATCTCTGTATTGCTTTAGAATCCTGCTTAGATTTGTTCAGCATTCCCCATATAGGGAACTGACTTGGCAGTGGAGAAGAGGAGGCAGATGACAGGAAAGGATACGTGACTGGTTTCAACCTCTTCCTCTTTCCATTGGCCCTGGGAAAGGGACAACTGAGGCATGTCAAAGCAGAGAGTTGAAACAGTTTACATGGCTACCCTTCCCTTTTTATTTATATTAATTCAGGGATTGTGAGGAGATAGAGATCCAAGTGTTTAACAGTACAAGGAGGAGGAGGAGGCAGTAAGCGTTCCAAAGTTGAAGTGAGATGCTTCTCTGTCTCTTGTAAGCTTTATGATGTTTCTTTGACGTGGACACATTGGAAGTCATTCTCATTTTGCATAAGGGGAGGCAGTCTCAGGGTATTCTTGGCTTAGCCTGTGCCATCTTGATTGACTAATGAAGTGGTCTGGAGCGAAACTTAGATTTCTTTTGATTCTGCGTCGCTGGCTCTTTTCATTGCTCCAATATACCCAACTAGGTTCATAGACTCACTCTGTAGATTGGGAGGTACCATTTTGCTCTTCTGGCAGTAAAGTATGCTCTTCAGCAGTCAAGGTATTCCCTGCATTTCATACCTGTAATTTCAATAGTTAAAGCACCATTTTCTGCTGTCCTATTATATAATAGTTTTGCAGGGTCAGGGCTTTCTTGCCTTCACCTCTACCTGATTGTCTTCCTGGTTCAGAAGGTCAGTTCTGTGACCTGTATCATGCTGTATTCATTCTGTTGACCATTTGATATCCTAGGCTATAGACTCAGGGACAGTGATGGTGAGCCTTTTAGAGCTTTCAGTGATAACAGACATTGTTTGTAATTCAGTCTTACACTATCCTGGAGGGACTAATTGGAAGGAAATGCTGAAGATATTAAAAGTCAGGGATTTGGATCTCTCTCAGCTTATTAGTTTGGGCTGTGTAGAGTCTCATATAACATTCTTTAAAAATGTTTTTGATTTATTGTTTGTTTTTGAGATAGGGTCTTGCTATGTAGTTGAGGCTGGCCTTGAGCTCACTGTATACCTTAAGCTGACCCAAACTCACAGCAATCCTCCTGCCTCAGTCTCCCAAGTGTTAGGATTACATGCATGCATTACCACACCTGACTATGTAAGAGTGGTTTAAAATTGAAGTATACCATTTTCGCTGATAAAGAGTACACAGTCTAATTTGGGACTTAGGAAATGCTAAGATACCCAAGGACAATATTGTAAAAGCATCACTAGTCTCATAAGTTCCTTGAAAGCCCTTTTTCTTCTTCTTCTTCTTCTTCTTCTTCTTCTTCTTCTTCTTCTTCTTCTTCTTCTTCTTCTCCTTCTCCTTCTCCTTCTCCTTCTCCTTCTCCTCCTCCTCCTTCTCCTCCTTCTCCTCCTTCTCCTCTTCCTCCTTCTCCCTTCCTCTTCCTCTTCTTCCTCCTCCCCCCTCCTCTTCCTCCTCCTCCTCCTGCTTCTCCTTTTTCCTCCTTTTCTTCCTTCTTTTCTTCTTTCTTTACCTCTTCTTCCTCTTCCTCCTTCTCTTCTTCTTCCCCCCCACCCCCATCCTCCTCATCATCCTATGTGCCCAGTTTAGTGCTTTGTATGTGATAAGTGCTCCAGAAATATTTCACAAGTGGATGTTGAAATGAATGAACACATCAAGTGTAAAGTCTTCTATTTCAGATTATTCAGCATTCATGTGTTAATTTCAGATGTAGTCAAAAAAAAGTCAACTAGAGGTTTCCTAGATAATGTGTATTTTCCAGAAGATAAACAACAGCATGGAAGACTATGTATTTAGAGTCACTTCAGGAGGACTTTGGAATATCTGTTTGGCAGTCGTTTACTCCCTTTCTTCCTGTTTGGGAGTGATTCCTGGACCCATATAAAGGACACGATATTTGCAACTAATCTTTATCTTTTGGTGTTAATAAGTTACTGAAAGATAAACTAATGTATAGCTGATATGTAGCAGTAGATGTCTTTTTTACACTTTGTACATGGATACACACACACACACACACACACACACACACACACACACACATAATTTCCAGGCTGAAGGTATAGTTTGGACGTAGAGTACTTGCCTACCATGCCTTGAGTTCAGTCCCCAAATTATCTCCCCACAAAATTTTTAATGAGTTGTTTCTAGCACTGAGATTATGGTATTGAATTATTTTCACAGAAATGATGCATTTTGCTAGCCTATCTATATCTGTTCGCCTAGTTCCCTTTGCAAATGTTTCTAAGAGGGCCTGATGGCTTAGGAGTTTCCATGAAACAGCTTTCCTCTGCACAGAGTTAGCTTGTATTAGCACCAAACCAGAGAAATATTACATTAAGCCACATATTCTCAGTTTGAGCCAACACTTTCCCCTTAACTATGTGACCTTGGGCAAGTCACATGCCTTGTCTGGCTTCATCTTATGTAAAGCAGTAGCAGCACATTTGTGTAAGATGCTTTGCAGTTCATAGATACTGTGCTTTTATATAGTGGGTCATTTGAGGACTATAATATTTATTACATGTCTCTCATAGGGTTGCTTAAAAGAGCAAATCAAATGAGATATTTCCGAATTGCTTGCTAAACTAAAACCATATATAAATTTTAGGTGGTAAATTCATGGACTTGATTTGGCTTTCTGCACTAGCTCCTGAGCTATGTAACCCAAAACAAATTAAGTAAGGAAACAGTGTTTCCATGACTTTATATTTGTTCTTTTAAAATAACTTTTCTTCTCTTTTTTATTAGTATATGTTTGTGATACACAGTAATTACATCCATTGTGAAGAATTAATATGTTTACATATACATTTTAAGCAGAGCGAATAGGCTTTATTGTTACCAGAATGCACAGAATGAGAAAGAAGGAATGCTTTTCCAGTGGTCACAATTGGATGATGATACTGAAGAATATGAAAAGACAAAAGTTACTTAGTTTCATTCCCAGGAATTTTGTTAAATGGGAAAGACTATCCACCTTCACTCACTTAGATGTCATTCCTCATGGTGGTGAGGGAGTACTGGGACTTGAACTCAGGGCCTGATGCATGCTAGGCAAGTGCTTTACCGATGAGTTATATCCTTAACTCCAGAAAGAATTTATTTCATATTCTCTGGCCATTGTTTTCCATAGTACCATATGACTTTCCTAATTCAAAATAAATCTAGACCCACCAGCTGTTTCTGGTCTCTATTGTGGTCTGAGACAATCTGCAGGAATTAGCTCTTACTGTCTCCTTTAAAAGGTGACAGGGATATAGAGCTACAAAAGGTAAGACCTCTAAGTCCTGAGTTCTCAGAATATACTCTTTTTTTTGCCCATGTAGGGCTGTGAGATGGGAGATAGCAATGAATTTGCAGATGGAAACATCTGACAATTATTCACCATTATGAGCAGAAGCAGGCTAAGCTTAATTTTATGTACTCAATATACAGCACACTCTTTGAATACAATTTTAAAGCTTTTTTCATAGTGAAAATACTGGCAAACAGAACTCTGTTCACCTATTTAGGAGCATTGTCTTATGAGTTCACCAGAAATAGATTTTGTAAAGGGCACATACCTACTCCCTGCATACATGTGAAGACAAATGAATATTCCTCTATGAATTAGAGATTAGAAACTGTGGAGTTTAGAAGTTTGGGTAGTATTCCTTACAGCTATGAAAATTTAGGATGCTTTTTTTTTTAAAATTTAAGATTCTTATGTATGTAAAAGGACTTGTAAACTGTAGAACATAAGTTATTTTAACCTATAGTTACTGAATCTGCTTTGCATCTTCACAGTGGCATTGTCATTAAATAGCTTCTTTATCAGTTTATTGTTTTTCAATGTTAATTGGAAGATTTACAGAGTAGTTTGGAAACTTCTCCCTGTGGGTTGTAAGTTCTTCCTTCTTTTCTTAATCACCATATTGGGAAAAGAACAAAACACAAACCTTGAGGTGGCATCCAAGGTCACTCCCTCACCGCATACAGAAAGCAGGACTGAAATGTTTTTGGTGGTTTTTTTTGTTTTGTTTTGTTTTTCTTCAGGGGAAGGGGGTTGGTCATTAGAGGTCATGTTAGGGGGCTGGGGAGATAGCTCCATGGCACAAGTGTTTGCCTGGCAAGTGCAAGGTCATGAATTTAAACCCTGGCCCCGCACACACACACAAAAGAAGGTCGTGTTAGATCTCTTATGAAATGAGGGCTTGAGTTCGAGGAAGAGTGCTGGCATCTGAATTAATAAATCTGGATGCTGGAACCAGCTTGGCCACAACTGTGAGTGAGCTTGGAAAGGTGTTTACCTGCAGTGGACCTCAGTGTTCTTATCTGGAAAAATGAGTTAATTAGGCTAACCAGCCTCTTAAGATTTGATTTCTTTTAGCTATTCTATTTGTTGGGCCTCTGGAAACAGAATGCCTTTTTTTTTTCAGTAACCAGAACTTTAAAAAAAAAAAAAAAATCATTTGGCCGGCTGGCCAGATAAGCTTAGCAGACTAAAGTACCTGCTTAGGCAGAGTGCAGTGGCCCAGGTTCGGCCCCCAAGGTGCTCTGAGATGGCAATTGAGACTGGGCATGGTGGTGCGTGCCTTAATCCCAGCACTTGGGAGAGTGGAAATAGGAGAATCACTGGGTCCAGTCTACGTAGTGAGACCCTGTGTAGACCCTGTACTAAATACATTTTTTTAAATTGCCTTCCTGAAAACCAGTGAGAACAAAAGTTTAAAAAGACCAAAGAAGCCAGGTGTGGTGGCTCACACCTGTAATCCCAGCACTTGGGAGGCTGAGGCAGGAGGATTGGTGCGAGTTCGAGACCAGCCTGGGCTACAAAAGTGAGCTCAAGGCCAGCCTCAACTGCATGGCGAGACCCTGTCTCAAAAAAAAAAAAGACAAAAAAACCAAAAACAAAAACAAAAAAGACCAAAGAATAGAGCTGTCTGATAAGAGAAAGGTAGAAGTACAGGGATGTAGAAACTTAAGGACAAAAAAATGAGATACTAGTTTATTAATAATGAAGGCACTTTATGAAATATCTTAGCATGTTCAGAAAATTAATATCTGCTATGATGCTTTAAACTTTGAGAATCGCAACATAGAAAAATTGCTGCATATTTCTTTTTAATAAAATACACACACACACACAAAGAGGAAAAGAAACTTGAGAAACTGGAAAGGCAGCCAAATAAAATTAAAACAACAAAGTGGTTTTTTTGTTTTGTTTTGTTTTGTTTAATTTTAGGGAAGGGTGAACAGGGTGTTCAGGGTCTCGCTACTAGATCAGCCTCCTAGTGATTCGCCTATTTACAGCCTCCCAAGAACTCAGATTACAGATTCGCACCACTACGTCCAGCCTCAATTACCTTTTGTGGTGGAGGTATATGGAACCTCCAGCCCTGCACCTGCTTGCAGGAGCTTTAGTCTGCTGAGCTATTTGGCTGGCCCTGGAAAGTATTTTTAAGGCCTAAAACAAAATAAAAAACCTGGGTACATTTGAGGAGAAAATAACCGGAGACGGATAGGAGATGAAGGAATCACCTTGCCCTGGGCTCTTGAATCCAGATACAGTAAAGACAGATTGGCATTCTCTCCCATTTTCATTATCTCTTTGAAAGGTAGTTTCATACATTTTTGTGAGGTTTTGTTTTTGTTTTTGTTTTGTGGGAGTAGGGATTGAACTCAGGCCCTTGTGCTTGACAGGCAAGTGCCTATTCTAGAGTAAAAAGTGGGTTTCATGAGCTCAATAATTATAAGCCCTTTTTCATACCAGACTTTCCTTCACTATAATTTAAACCCTTTTATTGTCTCTTCTGACTTCATTGTAGGCCCTAAAGTCACAAGTACCCCTGTTGTCATCTTCAAGATTTTCTCCTCATTCTAAACAACAGTAAATAATATAGGAATATGTGGGAAAAGACCTTCAGAAGTTGAAATGAAGTCATCTTGAGTCTCAGCTCTTTTTTCTTTGCAGAATTTTGGGAACAACTGTAGTCATGCAATGAGATCTGTAGTCACCAGTGGTGGCCTACCCTAAAATTACAGAGGGAACCAATCTAGTAGCCTTGGTGGCCAGTTGATTGGACTATAAATTCTTATCAAATGGCTCCATGTTCAGTTCTTGGTGTTCTGGTAGATAACAAGGATGTGAGGCTTGTTGAGAAATGTTATTAATGAAATAACAAAACCCACAGAATTCCTAAATTTTATATGATATGTATGTACACCAAGAAAATACATTTAGGGCTGGGGAGATAGCTTGGTCTGTGCATCTGCCTGGCAAGTGCAAAAATCCAGATTTGATCCCCAGTACCACATGCCATGTTGGTCCCTGAACCCTGGGAGGCTGAGACAGGAGGATCACTATGAGTCTGAACTGTGTAGCAAGAACCTGTACCAAATAAATGAATAAAATATATATATTTTTTTGTCTTTTTTTTTGGTCTTTTTTTTGTCTTTTTGAGACGGTCTCACTATGCAGTTGAGGCTGGCCTTGAGCTCACTTTTGTAGCCCAGGCTGGTCTCGAACTTGCACCAGTCCTCCTGCCTCAGCCTCTTGAGTGCTGGGATTACAGGCATGAGCCACCACACCCAGCAATAAAAGATTTTTTTAAAAAAATAAAGTACATTTAGATAAAAGTGGAAGATTGATGCTAATGAGACCAGACAGGAAGGCTAGATACTCTGCAGCTGGAAGAAAAAGCGGGGCATGTAAAACAAAACAACTTGAACAGAAACTTCGGCCACAATTGTTGGGTGGGGAAGAAAAGTATTCAGACTATGTAGTAGGTAAAAGGAAGCAAGTAAAGGTTTATATATTTGCAAGATCTAAAAACTAGTGCTTAACAAAAGTATTCTGATATTTATTGATAAAGAGACTGGAAAAGAGTTGGAGTGTGGCAGACCAGCCAAGGTTTTGTTGCAACTCAGGACCTTGCACTTGCAAAGCAGACACTTACCCCACCAAGCTATCTCCCCAGCCCAAGATGATGAATTTCTGAATCACAGTGTTTATAGTGGGAACTAAGGAAAGGCAAAATTCTGGAAAGACAAAAATTTTAAGAATCAACGAAGTGTATTAGGGCTTGATCAAACTTGGTTCTGAAGATTTTGAGACTTGTTGATTAGGGAAAAGATGGTGAATAGAATAGACCAGGTCACTTTATTTTTTACTGGTACCCAGTGGTTTTCTGAATACAGCTTATTGGATGAAACTTATGTGATAAGAATATTAGGTTAGGCCATTTCTACCAAATAGTTTTGAGTTCTTCAGTGCAAAGAGGGGAAGGAAAATCTCTTTTAAAAGATGTCTTACAGGGGCCTGGTGGGATGGCTCAGTGGTCTAAAGCACCTGCTTGGGAAAGCTTGGGCGGCTTCAGGGACCACGGTTCAATCCCCGGCACCACAAGCTGCGCCAGTCCTGCCCTCGGGGCAGGCTGAGCCGGCCATAAAAATGAGTGAATAAACAAATAAAGGTTCTGAAATAAGAAAAAAAGTAAATAAATAAAATAAAATAAAAATTCTTTAAAATAAATTAAAAAATAAAAGATGTCTTACAAATTTAGGTCATGATTTGAAGCAATTAGTATATATTTGGTGGATCCTAATTCATCAGTGATAACCCATTGCCACATAACAGACTAAACTTCATGTTAATAGCATAATAAAATGTAGGACTTGAAGTGTGTAAGCCCCCATTTAATCACTAACTAGCTGTGCAGTCACAAAGATTTGTGTAAAAGTATTTTGCAAATTCTATGGTGTCAAATGTAACGGTGATTATTTTTGAGGAATTGGTTTGGCAAGGACTCCATAGTGACCTGAATTCTCAGCTGCCACTGGAAGACCCATGTTTAGGATACCACATTCCTATGTGTGATTTTCAACTGAGGACTTATAGACTTGGCTCTAGGAGTATAGTGAACAAAACAGTGGTTAAAAATGAGGTGCATATCCTGCTTTGCTTGAAACCCATGTCTTTACCTCAGCTGCCCACTTGGGATTTATGACTTTTTTTTTCAGCACAGCCTAAATCTTGCTAATTGTAGATCTTGTTACTGACCCCTACTACCACTCTGCTTCAGAAAACTGATGTGTTTTCTAAGCCCACATTATTCTGTCTGCACCTTTATATCAGTGTCCTGTTGCCCCTCAACTCACTAGCCATACTTCCTTCAAGGAAACCAGTAAATTCTATGTGTTTATATTCCGCACCCTTCCTTTTACATACAACTGTAGCATTTTGACTGATATAATTTGTTTATATAAAATAACTTATGTAAGAGTTCTAGCAGAATTTATATAAACTAGCACATAGTAGAGCACTATAAATAAGTGGCCATGCTGTTTGACTTTTCAGAAGTCCCACTTGATTATTGTACCTAATCTTGCTACTCAGGTTCAATAGTAGTGTATCTTGTTTTTCTGAATTGTCTTCTAGTGGCCAGTTTAGTTCTCTTTTTATGAGGTATTCTCTTTATGCAAGGTTTCCTGACTTGAACTGTAGCTCATTCTTGATATTGTCTAGCCAAGACATTTCAGGAAAGCAGCTCTAAACACTGCTGCCAGGAGCTGAGACCAAGAATTCCCCTTTCTTCTTAGTGGGTGCTAGGTCTTGGGCACTGGGTATTTCTTCTAAAGGACAGAGCAGCCTTGTTGCCTTCAGCGCCTCAGAGTTCTGGGGATTCCCCCATTGGCGGCTGGGTTTCCGGGCTGCCTTTCCGTGTAGGGGTCTGAGGGCACTGGGCCCACCCTGCTATTGTCCTGCCTGCCCCAGGCTGGCCCCATTCATTTCCCAGAGCAGGGCCCTCAGAAGCTTCCCTCAAAGAGACTCCTGCCTCAGAGAAAGGCCACTGTTGTTCTGGGGGGAGGGGGCTGAAGAGAGTGCACTGAATAGCTGGGTGAATGGGACCTTGTATGAGGCTAGAACCACAGACCCTCTTCTTTGAGCTCTAGGGACCAGAAGGAGGATGGAGGGGGGACCCCAATAGGGTTCCTGTCTTTCCACAAACAGGTTTCAGGTTTAAGAACCTTCATGTTATGCCTCAAATAAGGTTGATCCATTTAACAAATGTTCACATGCCATAATGCCACACATTTGTGGTTCGAATTAGATGTGTTAAGTACCATCCCTTCAGGAACTTTTGCTTCAGTTGGGAAGACTGGTAAATTAGAATTGTATGATAGCACCTAAACTTGGATTGAGCCAGGGTAAAGAACATCAGAAAGAGGTTTCCAGGAGGAGAGGACCTTGAAATCAAAGCCAAAAAAATGCAAGCTGGGCAGGAGAGAGGGAAAGTCCAAGCAGAGAAAAACAGCAGATGCAAAAAGGAGCCTGAGGCAAGAAGAAGCTCAGTGTTGCAAGAATCGAAAGGAGCTATGCTAAGAAAATAATAATTAATTTTTTTTTAAAAAGTAGCTATGCTGTCTGCGAAGTCATAGAACAGTTAAGTTCAATTACATGAAGACCATTTAATCTCTTGTGTTAAGGGTTTTGAGTTACTCCTGAAGGCAACGGAAGACTGTTGTGGAGTTTAAGTAGGTAGGGATTGACATGATCAGCTATACATTGCTGTTCCTACTGTTGTTTGAGACAAGGTCTCTGGACTCCTTGTATCAGTGATAGTGAGCCTCTAGAGCTTTGAATGAGTAATAACAAATAGTCTGCTGTGGCACATGTGCCATGAATTTACCACCACTGCTCTTTATATAGCCAGACTGGCCTCATACTTGTATTCTCCTGCCTCAGCATCCAGAGTCCTGGGATTATAAGCCTGTGCCATCAAGCTTGGCTCAAATAATCCTTTTACAGAAACAAAGTCATCCTAGTTGTAGTATAAAGCATTGCAGAGAGGAAAAAAATGGATTAGGAGACCATTGTTATAAACTGGTTAAAAAGTAGGTATGGACTTTACTGTGATATAGTGAGCTTGGAGATGGAGAAAAATGAGGGTTTAGAGATAAAGGATAGTGGCTTTGAATAATTGGAAGTATTATTCAATGAGAAAGAATGCAGAAAATATGATTGAGAAAGGAGGGAATAGATCAGCATTTTTGGTTATACTGATTTGAAGTATTTGTGGGAGATTCAGGCAACTAAAAAGTGTTCTGGGATACTCTCAGTGACAGCCCAACATCTGGACAGAGTGGTTGAAGGAAAAGACTGTCCAGGACAGGTGTAGTAGGAGGGCTGTGGACAAGTCCTGAGGGGCACTGTATTAGCCAGTGTTTCCATTTCTGGGACAGATTACCCAACACACACAACTTAAAAGGAAGAGAAAGGAGAGGTTCATCTCGCTCATTGTTTCAGAGGATTCATTTCATGGTTGGTAGGCTCAAGATGGGAACATCATGGTGGAAGAGCATGACAAAGCAAAGCTGCTTTAGTTCCTGGCAGCCAGGAAGCAGAGCCGGGCAACAGTGGCAGAGAGGCCAGAATGAGGATCACCTATCATACCTGAGGTCACACCTCCACAGCCAGTCACACCGAGAAGTGTGCTTTATACTAGTTCCTTAGACAACTCCCAACCCAATTGTGTTGACCCGAGCTTAATTATTACATCACTTTAAATTTTGGGGGGTTTTGTTTTGTTTTGTTTTTGAGACAGAGTCCTGCTGTGTAGTTTTTTTTAATTTTTTTTTCTTGTTTCAGAACTTTTGTTTGTTTGTTTATTTATTTTTATGGCCAGCTCAGCCTGCCCTGAGGACAGGGCTGGTGCATCATGTGGTGCCGGGGATCAAACTGTGGTCCCTGCAGCCGCCTAAGCTTTCCTAAGGCGTTTTAGACCACTGAGCCATCCTGCCAGACCACATCTGCTGTGTAGTTTAGGCTGGCCTTGAACTCAAGGATTCTCCTTCATCTTCCTGAGTGCTGAGATTACAAGAATGTGCCATCATGTTCAGTTTACTGTATTACATTTGAAGGTGAGAAAAAGGAGCCTATAGAAGAGACTGACGGGAAGTGACAGGTCACAGGAGGAAAAAAAGGGCAGCGTTGTGAAATCTTAGACATGATGGGTACTAGTGGTTAACTCACATGCTCTCAATAAGTCAAGGGTAGAGAAATCTGGATTTACTAAGTAGGTGGGTGTTCAGGGCCTCTAATTTCTGGACAATGATGAGAGAACAGGAGCCAGTTTGCCATGGGGTCATTATGAGAAGAGGTGAGGAAACGGTGACAGTCTCTTCTATGAAGATTGGTCAGAAACCAAGAGAACACAAAACAAAAAAGTTCCTGGTTCCAGTCAGTGAGACTTTATTTTTTCAAGGTAGGACTGTGTTTACCTAGGTTGAAGGTTCTGAATTTTAGTGTACCTCAGAATCATCTGGAAAGCTTGTTAAACTAGGAATTGCTCTCCCTTCCTCCCCAAAAAGCTCAGAGTTGGTAAGTTTGGGTAGAATTCTTGCCCTGAGAATATACAGTGTTGTTGTTGGTTTTTTGTTTTGTTTTGTTTTGTTTTTGTGGGACTGGGATTCAAACTCACGACCTTGCGCTTGCCAGGCAGGCACTTGTGCCATGGAGCTATCTCTCCAGCCCCCAGAATATGCATTGTTAATCAGCTTTCAAGGTGAAGCTGACAATTAGCATTCCATGCTTTGAAAGCCACTGCATTTTGATATCTGCAATCTTAATTAATTGTAACATAATTTTTATTGTTAAATGTCTGTTCTATGTATATGTCAGGGGTTATACACTCTATTTTAAGTTTCAAAAAATGGTTTCACGGTGTCAGGGATTTTTGGAATGACTTGATTCCCTTTAGAATATTGCTAAGAGTGCTTGGAATGTGTTACTGCATTGCAGGAACTTTCATCTCTAGATTATCTTTGCACAGAGTGGTTTATCGCTATATCCTATGGTAACCCACACAGCCACCCATGATTTCTATGCTCAGAGGGTTCTGGTAGGGATCCCATGCTGCCCCAGGGTTCTGCCCTAGGTTCTATATCAGTTTTCTTGAAACTGGGTTCAAAACCTACACAGCTGGGTTTCTAAGAGTGCCTGAGTGTCTTTTCCTCTTCTCCTGTTTTTCTTTTTGCCCTGTGAATCAGTAGGTTGTTATTCATAATTTCCATAAATTCCCCCTAGGATCTCCAGGCCAGTGGCCTTGTGTCTAAGCTGTAGATATCGATCAGAGATAATAGTAGGTTTGGTGCAGAGCATGGCAATTCCTGGGCCAGAGGGTTTCCTAAACATCACTCCAGGCCTTGAGATTCTTTAGTTAAGCCATCAGAAGCTCAGATGATAGCTCTGCCTAGGCTAAAGCTAATAGCCACACTTCTGATTTTTTTCTGGGGACTGTATGTTGACTAGCTCCGAACTAGCCTGGCCGATTGGGAAAGGACAGGGCAAGGCAAGTAGGGAGAGACCATTCTCCTATTAAGTTCCTACTTCACATTTGTTAGTCTGGCTTATGGGAATTTCCTGTTCATTCAATTCATGTATTAAATACAGAGTTCTGGGCACTAGAATACACTGGAATTTACATTCTGTTGGAGCGAGACAAGTAACAAGTATTTTTTATCATTATTAAAAGTGGTTGTGATCCATAATATGTATTTGTAATTGCTGTGAAAAAAGCAGGAGGGCTTTTTCCTCAGATGTAGCTGAATTTAGGTAAAGATGAGAGACAAGAAGGGAAGCTGTTGTGTTTTTTTTTTTT
>PVJA010020067.1:0-13785 GCA_004027025.1 Myocastor coypus | reverse complement strand
TGATAATGACATACCCCTCTTTATGCCCATGGATCAGTGTGTGTGAGTAAAAGGAGTATTTTTTTACTGGAGACAGTAAACCAGGGACCAAGTATCCTCTGAGTTTTCCTGCCCTTTCCCCATAAAATCTTTGCCCATTGGGGTTTGCATTCACTATCCAAGAGGGTATATGTTCTGGTTTTGCCTCCTAGTTGGTTAATAATGGCACAGACTGGCACTCCGGGACCTGGAAAATTTAATCCAAGTTAAGAAAAATGAAATTCTCTCAGGAGTGACTCATTAGCCCATCACAGTAGTGTAGTGTCTTTAAGCTGCCCAGGGGCCTTATCTTTATGTACAGCACCCTGTATTGCCTGAAACTTTGCAATGAATGTAGTAGATGTTCAGTAAGTTTTATTGAAAACTGGACACCATTTTTTAGGCAGCAGCTTTGTTGAGATATAATTAACATGCCCTAAAAATCACCACAGGGGCCGAGAAGATAGTTCTGTGGCACAAGTGCCTGCCTGGCAAGTGCAAGGTCATGAGTTTGAACCCCAGTCCTTCAAAAAAAAAAAAAGGAAAAAAAAGAAATCACCACAGTTCGGTGCATTTTTAGTATATTCTGAGTTGTGTAGTCATTACCACTAATTCCAGAACATTTTAATCATGCCTCTAAAACTGTGGACCCATTAGCACTTTATTGCCATTGTCTTTGATTTACTTTTTTTTCTCTCTGTGTGTTTGCCTTCTCTGAATATTTCATATAAGTAGAATCAAACAGTATTAGAGTTATTATGTCTGGCTTCCCGAGCATATTTTTAAGTTTCAGCCATATTGTAGCATGTGTCAGTACCTTTTTATGGTTGAATAATATTCCCTTGTGTGAATCACATGTAGTAGAATAGACCTGTTATTTCGATATTCAGGAGGCCAAGGCAGAAGAATTGTGAGTTCAAGGCCAACCTGAGATACATAGCAAGTTCTAGTCAGCTTGTAGTAAGAAGTCCATTTTCCCATCCCCAAGAAAAGAATTGCATTATTGGTTTATTCATTTATCAATTGGTGGGCACTTGAGTTGTTTCTACTTTCAGGGTATTACACATCATGTGACTATGAATATTTATATGTGATTTGTTGTATAAATAGGTGTTTTTATACTCTTAGGGACATGCCTAGGAGGGGGAAAGGTGATTATGCAGAAACTCTATTTAGTATTTTGAGAAAATACCAGATGATTTTCCAAAATGGTCACCCCATCTTACATTTTGTCCAGCAGTCTACAGAGCGTGGGTTGCCATAGTTCCATCAATACTCTCTGCCATCTTTTTTCTTTTTCTCCTTGATTGGAGTCTCACTATGTTGTCCAGACAGGCATCAGAGTCCTGGGCTTTTTGCTTCACCTACCTGAATATCACCCGACTTCTTTCTTTTGGATTATAACCATCCTAGTGAATGTGCAGTAGTATCTCGTGTTTAATTTGCATTTTCCTAATAACTAAAAATAATTGTTCCATGTGTTTATCAGCCATTCACATATCTTTTTTGTTGTTGTTGTTCACATATCTTTGAGAAAATGTCTGTTCAACACTTTACCTATTTTTCTTTGATTTACTTGTGTTTCTATTGTTGATGGGTACAATGGGTACAAATTTTCATTAAGCCACCTTTGTTGGCCTCCATTCCATTGATCAGAAAGTTGGAAAGTTGGATTTGATCTCTGTGACCCATGTGACTATCTACTTTATATGTAGTCACTCCTTTTAGATTGCGCTCACTACCACATTCTGCAATCCAATTGTTAGAAGAGTCACTTTGTATCAGATTGCCCCAACTTTCCTATTCAGCCCTTCTAAGTCTGTTTCTACTTTTCTTTTTCTTTTTTTTTTTTTTTAAGAATTTTTTATTTTATTTATTTATGTTTTTCTTGTTTCATAACCTTTATTTGCTTATTCACTCATTTTTATGGCTGGCTCAGCCCGCGCCCTGACGGCAGGGCTGACGCAGCATGTGGTGCCGGGGATCAAACCGCGGTCCCTGAAGCTGCCCAAGCTTTCCCAAGCAGGCGCTTTAGACCACTGAGCCATCCCGCTGGGCCCCTGTTTCTACTTTTCAAAAATGAGAAAAATAGCATATCTATCATAGGGTTCTTCTGAGAACTAATTGAAATAATGCACGTGAAATGCTTAGCAAAATAGCTAACGTAGTTAAGAATTCAGTAAATGCCAACTATTATTAAGTAAGATACCGTTACCCCATACCTGTGGTCTCCAGTTGGACCAGCAAGTTCCCCATCCCCAGGGTGTGATTTATCTGTCTCATCCTTGAGTCTTTGCACAGATCCACTGCTGTGTAACAAACTGCCCCAAATGAACTTGACATTGAATACAGGCGTTTATTTGATCACACTCGTGGGCACTAATAGGTTGAGCTAAATACAGTACAGTAGTTGCTTTTGATTGAGGTGTGTCCTGCAGTTAGTCAGAACAAGGCTGGGCTTTAAGTGCTACTTCACTGGTACCTTTGCTGGAAAGAACCAAGCCAAGTTTCTGGCTTGAAATACCTGGTGCTCTTCAGGCAGCTATCACACCTCCTCTCCTGCTTTCTTTCTTCCCTCCCTCCATTGCCTTCTACCCCTCTCTTTCTTACTCTGTGATGCACAGTGACAAGAATAGGAAATGTTACTATGGTTCGTTTTGGAAATTTCAGTTTTTCTTATGTCTCTGCTATATAGATCCCTGTTGATTTTTTAAAAATCTATTGCCCAGGGATTTGGGTGGGGGATATTTTCTCTATAAATACCCCCACAGCATGTACAGCTGGGCTGTGTGTGAAATAGTTTACTAACATCTCCAATCAGGGCTTTTCCAAGTAACTTCAGTTGGCTAGTATTGAGATGTTGACTGGTTCTCTTTTGGTTAAAAGTTTTGGGAGTTTTTCAGGCTGATTAAACCTAAATTAAGCCAGGCGTGGTGGCTCACGCCTGTAATCCCAACACTGGGGGGGGGGGGGCTGAGGCAGGAGGATTGGTGCGAGTTCGAGACCAGCCTGGGCTACAAAAGTGAGCTCAAGGCCAGCCTGAACTGCATAGCGAGATCCTGTCTCAAAAAAGACAAAAAATAAAAAAATAAAAATAAAAAATAAACCTAAATTAATGCTAGTCTATCCATCCACTGAAGAGAAACCCAATTACCACATACCTCCACAATATTATATCCAGCCATAAAAGCTTATAACATAGCAAGTAGATAGGGAGAGATCTATAGAAGTAGAACCTATCTAGCGCAGTACTGATTTTGAAAAGTGTTATAGCAGTCATTCTGATATGTAACTATGAGGTAGCCTTTATAGATGAGAAAACCAGGTATCATAGAAAGTGAGTCTTGCAAAAAACATAGTGCTTTGACTCTAAATCCTTGTTTGAAGAAGGAATCTTCTTTGGCCCCTGGTTAGACACATTCATCACCCAGCACTCCAAAGTGCCCCACAGTACTTACCTCAGAAGTCACTTTCTGTCATCCTCAGTTGTAGGAACTGAACGCAGATGAAATCTCTGTCTTCCACAATTCTAGCCTTAATTCTCTTTAACTGTCCTCTTGGTGGTCAACCTCAGAGCTGTTTCTTCCTGTGGTCTTGCTTTGCCTGCTGTGATTATGTGCATCTGAGACTATGTTGTATGATAGCTCTGTGAGCGTGGTTAGTTTGGAAAAGTACACTCTCGCCAAAGGCAGCTGTGTGTGTGGGTGTGGGTGTGTGTATGGGTGTGTTTCAAAAGGAGGGTCTGAGAAATAATGCATAGTGCCATAAGAAGCACAAAACGAGCAAAAGGATGCAAAGGTAGAGAAGAGACTCTCCAAAAAGTAACTTTAAGTTTTCTGTTCTTTGATTATTTTTGGCTGGGGAGTGGGGCAGGCATCCTCTCATTGAATAATAGTTCAGTCTAGCCTGGAACTCCCTAGTTAGCCCAGAATCTCTGTGGTCCTCCTGCCCCAGCCTCCAAAGTGCTAGGATTATAGGCATGTCACACCCAGCCTCTTTTCTTTTTTAAGAGCACAGGCAGACAAATTGAAAACTCTCTGTATCTGATACTACTTCCAGATCAATATTTATGTCATCGTGGGCTCTTGAAAGAATCTGTACCTTTCATTTTTCTCTTTTGGTGGTCACTGAGTTTCACTAGGATTCTGTTCCAAGAATAATGGTATACCAGGTAAACACTAAGAATCCACTGGTTCTAAAGGAATTAATTATCCTGCGCATATTACCAGACAGACCACAGTGCAGTGAAATTAGAAATCAGTGACCAAAAAAAACACAGGAACTTCATAAACACATGGAAATTAAATAATAATCTCATGAACAACCAATAAGTTAGAGATGAAATTAAAGAAGAAATTAGACAGTTTCTACAATTAAGCAATAATGACAGTGCAACATACCAGAACTTAAAGGGACATAATAAAAGCAGTCCTGCAAAGTGAAATTCACAACAGTGAATACCCATATGAGGAAAACAGAGCAAGCTCAAATAAAGAAGAGTAGGCCAAACCCAAAGCTTGTACAAGGAAAGAACTTACAGAGATCAGAGCAGAAATTAATACAATGGAGACTAAGAAAACAACATAAGGGGGTCAGGGAGGTAGCTCCGTGGCAGAAGCACCTGCCTGGCAAGTGCAAGGTCATGAGTTCGAACCCTGGTCCCACAAAAATAAATAAATAAATAAATAAATAAATAAAATCAGTGAATCAAAGAATTGGTTCTTTTTTTTTTATTTAAAGAATTGGTTCTTTGAAAGATTAAACTTGACAGACCCTTAGCCAACCTTATCAAAAAGAGGAAGGATAAAGTTTAAATTCACACAATTAGGAATGAAAGGGTGAAATCAAAATGAGTCCTGAAGAAATCCAGAAAATCATTTATGTAAGTTGGAAGATGCAGAAGAAATGGACAGATTCTTAGATACATCTGAATTACCAAAGCTGAGTAAATAAGATATAAAAATCCTAAATAAACCAGTATCAATTAGTGAAGTTGATGTAATTAAAAACCTACCCACAAAGAAGCCAAGGCTCTGATGAATTTGTTGCTGGATTCTATGAGAATTTTGTGTGTGTGTGTGTGTGTGTGTGTGTGTGTGTGTGTATTTTTGAGATAGGGTCTCACTATGCAGTTCAAGCTGGCCTTGCGCGCACTTTTGTAGCCCAGGCTGGTCTTGAACTCTCACCAAGCCTCCTGCCTCAGCCTCCCAAGTGCTGGGATTACAGGCGTGTGCTACCACCACACCCAGCTCTGAGAAATTTAGAGAACTACTACCACTACTTCTCAAATTCTTTAATGAAATTGGAAAGTAAGCAGTACTCCCAAGTTTCTTCCTGGAAGCAACCATTTCCCTGATAGCAAAACCAGAGAAAGACCCAACCAATGAAGAGGACTTTAGGCCAGCCTCACTAGTGAACATAGATGCAAAAATCTTCAATAAGATACTGGCAAACAAGGTGCATCAAGTCAAGAATATATATTTTATTTTTTATTTTTTTTTTTTTGTGGGGCCAGGGTTCGAACTCACGACCTTGCACTTGCCCAGCAGGCACTTGTGCCTCGGAGCTATCTCCCCAACCCCCCCATGTCAAGAATATTATATACCATGACCAAGTGGGATTCATCCCAGCAATGCAGAGATGGTTTAACATATGCAAGCCAGTCAATGTAATATACCATTTTAACAGAGCCAAGGACAAAGAAACATATCATCTCAATAGATGGAGAAAAAGATTTTGATGAAGTATACCAGCCATTCATGAGAAAAACCCAACAGAAAATTGGAATAGGGCCAGTGAGATAACTCAGTGAACTAAGCACTTGCTTAAGCAAGCACAGGGACCAGGGTTCAATCCCCAGTAGCACATGCTGCACCGCCCCTGTCCCTGGGCATGCTGAGTGGGTCACCAAGACCAAGCGTGGTGGTGCACATCTGTAATTCCAGCACTGGGACAGCTGAAAACAGGAGGATCACTACAAAGTTGAGTTGGAGCTGCATAATGAGACCCTGTACCAAATACATAAAAAAAGAAAATTTGAATAGGTAATCTTTATCTCAATCTTTTTATCTGATAAAAGCCACCTATTACAAACCAAAAGCTAACAGCATACAAAATGGTAAAAAAAAAAAAAAAAAAAAAACAAAGCTTTCACTCTACAACCAGGAACAAGACAAGGATGTCCACTGACACCACTGTTACTCAGTATACTTTGGGAAACTTTAGCCAGAGCAATTAGACAAGAGAGAAATAAAAGGAATAAAGAAAGAAAAGGAAGAAGTTAAATTATCATTATTTTGCAGATAACAAAATCTTCTATATGGAAGATCCCAAAATCTTTCCCAAAAGACTTCTACATTTAAAAATGATTTTCTAGGTAAATGGATGCACCTTGAGACCATACTTTCAGTACTTTTTTTTTTTTTTTTTTTTTTTTTTTTTTTTTTTTTTTTTTTTTTTTTTTTTTTTTTTTTTTTTTTTTTTTTTTTTTTTTTTTTTTTTTTTTTTTTTTTTTTTTTGCAGGACTGGGGCTTGAACTCAAGCCCTGTTCTACTGAGCTATTTCCCCAGCCCCTGATACCATACTTTTAAATAAACAAGACACACATGTGTAAATACTGCATTGTTACTCTGGTGTGAGAAACCAAAAGTGTAAATAAAGACTAAAATGTATAATACATATTGTGAAATAGGAAAATGTTTAAGTTGGGGAAGAAGAGAAGGGAAAAGGAAAGAAGGGAAAACTTAAAAAAAAAAAAAGAGAGAGAGAAAAGGAAAAAATGGAAACGGCTTTTGTAAATGGGGAGGAGGAAAGGTGGAAGGGAGGGTAGAGCAATGGAGAAAAAAAAGAATCAAGTTATATCAAGAACAGGTACAGATTCTCTTATGAATGTGATCATTGTGTATACCTAAGATGTACCAATAAAATATGATTTTAAAAAAAGAACTCACTTGCTCTAATAATGCTTGCAATCCTAGTGCTTTATTCTTCAAAGCACATTCCTCATATAAAGATGAGGGAAGTGGCGCTTACCTGTAATCTCAGCACTTTGGAGGTTGAGGCAAGAGGATCACTACGAGTTCAAGACCAGCCTGCCTGGGCCACAGTAAGTGTGCTCAAGGCCTACCTGAACTACATAGCGAGACCCTGTCTCAAAAAGACAATACAAACAAACAAATATACAGATGAGAGAAGTATCTCAATCTTTTTTTTTTTTTTTTTTTTTAGTTCCCAGAACTGGAGATTGAACTCAGGTCCTTGCATTTGCCAGTCAAGCACTTATTCTACTGAGCTATCTCCCCAGCCCCTGCTAAGTATCTCTTAGTTTCTCTTTTCTTCTTGTGTCTAGGTTCCCCTAGGACATACTGACAGTTTCTCTAAGCTTTAGGATTGCCTCCCTCTGGACAACTTTGCCTTTGTACTTTACACCCCCTGAGTGTAGTGCCTTCCCTCCCTGGTAGTAATGAACAGAAAAGCCTACTTGTCTTTGTGGCCACCCTTTCTGTTACCGTCAATCTCCTGGGCAGCGAGGCTAGGAGATAAATTGGCTAGGATAAAAAGATTATTAGTTTAAAGTAAGGAATCTGGAGGTGTAGAATAATATGCGTATAGGGTACTGAGGAGGAAAGGAAGAGAAACTAACTGGAAACATGAGTCCTAGTGGAATCAAGGTCCTTTTAACCTTCTGGACCATACTTACAGTACTTCTCATACATGCAGGCAAATTTTTGAGGTAGTGAACTTCTTATTTAATTGGTATTGCATCTAATATTCATGACTTCACAATCCACAACAAAAGTTTTACAAACCATTTATTTGTGTTGGTGCAGCACTTGGCAGTTTTATAGTGTTTTCAATTTTTTAAGCTTTATTGAGATATAATCCACATGCTACAAAATAGACTTAAGATTGTGTGTGTTCATCATTGTCTAATTCCAGACATTTTCATCATTTCCAAAAGAAGTGTTGGACCATTAGTAGTCACTTAGTCTTCCTTCTCCACAAGCCTAGGCAACCATTAATCTACTTCTTGTCCCTATGGATTTGCCTGTATTGGGCATTTCATATAAATGGAATCATATCCTATATGGCTGTTATGTCTGGCTTCTGTCACTTAGCATGCTATTTTGAAAGCTCTTGTTTTACGGCATACTTTGTTCTTATTGCCAGTTAATGTCTATTGTATAGATACACCAACTTAGTTCATCAGTTGGTAGCCTGCCTAGGGTGTTTCCATTTTTTGGCTGTTACAAGTAATACTGCTGTGAACATTTAGGTATAAGTTTTGTGTGGGCATTGTTTTTATATTTCTTTTTTAAAAATTTTTAAAGAGAATAAAAATGGTTAAGAGAGAAAAATAAAATAAAATACAATAAAAATGGTTTTAAAAAAAAATTAGAGGGGCTGGGGAGATAGCTCCGTGGCACAAGTGCCTGCCCAGCAAGTGGAAGGTTGTGAGTTTGAATCCTGGTCCCATCAAAAAAAAAAAAAAATTTAGAAATACAGAATTTCACTAAACAAAGTAATAGTAATTCAACAATGGTTGACGTATTTTTTTAATTTTTTTTTATCATTTTTAATAAGAAATAAGATAGTTTCAAAACACGTAAGTAGCACATTCGTAGTAGTTGACACATCGCATAGTGTTGTCTTCATAATAGTTTCACAGAGCATAGGGTGTACACATGAAGAATTTTCTGATTGATATTGGTAAGGAAAGAGAAAAAAAAAAAAGAAAAAAGATAAAGAGGAAAAAAAAGAAAGAAAAAAGAAAAAAAAATTTTTGAGCTGAGAGGAAGTAGCTGTATACACAGTCCAATGTTCCTTATTTGCATTGGGTTATCCGTGAAACTGGCAGTGTTGGAGATTGTTGATTTAAGCCAACTCGCAATCAACACCCCCCCTTTATTTTTTTGTTACACCTCTAAAAGACCAGAATGACAGGTATCCCAAGCATGAAAAATCTTTTAAAGGTTCTTAGGAACAATATCTGATTCCTCCTGTGCTCCTGTGTACATAAGTGCATGGGTTTGTTCCTGCTATGCTTCTTCTCTTGGTTGCTACATTAACATGTTATCTTCAAATTAATTGTTTTAATTACCAGATATGTTTTATATTTCTTGGATATATACCGGGTAAATTGTTGGATCACATGGTAGTTCTGTAATTTCTCTACGTAACTCTCCAACATTTTCTGTCATTTTTATTATACATATCCTGATGGGTATATAGTGGTATCTCTTTGTGATTTTTCATTTTCTTAATGATGTTGAACATCTTTTTATGTGCTTATTGACCATTTGTATGATTTGTTTATCTTTGTTTGTTTTGAGATAGGATCTTTGAGATAGGATGTAGTTTAGGCTGACCTTGAACTCACAGTCCTCTGCACTGGCCCATGGAGTGCTAGGATTATAGGCTGCACCACTGTGCAGACATCACCATTAGTATATCTTTAGTGAAATGGATTTTTTTTTCTAGGTAATTTTTCCTTTTGCTGTTGAGTTTTAAGAAGTCTATAAAATTCTGGATAGTATCACTTTATCAGATATAAGATTGACTATTAATTTATCTTATTTTGTGGATCATCATATTTATTTTATTTATTTTTGAGGAAGGGACTCAACTGTGTAGTTCAGGCTGGCTTTGAACTCACTTTGTGGTCTGTGCTGGTCATGAATTCACAGTGATCATGAGTAAGGTCACTTACTTGGCTGTTTCCTTTTTAAAAACATCATCTTAAATTGAGAATTCCTAGAGGATTATGTTGCTGATGGCCTCATCACAGCATCACAATTATGAGTTAATGTTGGGTGACTTGGGATGATAATGGGATTTATATCGTGGTGTTTATTCTGTGTACATGTCATTGTCCCTTTTTTTGAATAATGAACATTATAGGGCTAGGATATGTGTATGATCCTGATTTTTTTTGGTGTGTGTGTGCTGTTTGTAGTGTCTGAGTAAATGTTTGATAGAAGATTTAGGATTTGGAAGGATGCATTTCTGTAGTGCTTACCTGGAAGGATCTAAGCACAGTGTGCTATGCTAGTCACACAGCCATCTGCTCTGGAATGTTCTGTTCTCTTGAACTCAACCTTCAGCTGGGACAACCAGGATGGCTATACATAGATACAGATATGTGCCCAACCTGTCTCTCTCCCTCTTTCCTACACAGCAGTGGACTTGTTAGAGATAAATTGCTGAAAGTTTACCTACAAAAACTCAGCATGAGGGGCTGGGGAGATAGCTCAGTAGAATAAGCACTTGCCTAGCAAACGTAGTGACCTGAGTTCAATCCCCGGTCCCACATAAAAAAAAAAAAAAAAACAGCATGAAATCATTTACTTTTCTACCTTCGGATACATGCACAGACAAACTAATAGATATTTTATGTTGTAATACAAGCATTTGGGGACCCATAAAAGCTCCTTAGGACAGCTAAGGCATAGGACTTTTGTTTGTTTGTTTTTGTTTTTTTGAGACAGGGTTTCATCATACCCTTTGTAACCCAAGCTGACCTCAAACTCGCAGTGATCCTCCTGCCTCGGCCTCCCAAGTGCTGGGATTGCAGATGTGCACCACCATGCCTGGCTCCAGACATGTAGCTTTAATGAATATATATGGGTTCTCACTGCCTATAACATAGTTGCTTTATCAGTAAAGAGCACTGTGGTTAGGTTTGATGGTGCAGTCCTATAATCCAGTTTCTACTGTGGGAAGCAGAGGTAACTTCATGTCCAGGAGCATGGTGGTGCATACCCAGAATCTCTGTACTCTGTAATCTGAGGCAGGAAGATCATGGAGAATTTAAAGCCATCCAAGTTCAAGACCAACTGGGACTGGAAGGCAAGACCTTGCCTATTTATTCAAAGAATTTTTTTCTTGTTTCAGAACTTTTGTTTGTTTATTTATTTATTTTTATGGCCAGGCGCAGCATGTGGTGCCAGGGATCGAACTGGGGTCCCTGCAGCCGCCTAAGCTTTCCTAAGCAGGTACTTTGGACCACTGAGCCATCCTGCCAGGCCCCGCAAGACCTTGTCTAAAAAAAAAAATACCATCGAAAGAAAACACAGCATTGTAATTTATCCTTGTCTAGTGTTATACAAAGCTTATTTTAATGTTAGTCACAGCCTGAAGAGAATGTCTGTTGCAAAACAAAATTGTGTATTTTATTTATTTACTTATTTAATATTTTTAAGGAAGGGTGTACAGGATATTCAAGGTCTCAGTACTAGATCCGCCAGTTTACAACCTCCCAAGAGCTGAGATTACAGGCACTTTCTACCACGCCCAGTCTCTCTTGCTGTCTCAGAGTGCCCTGGGGGGCAGGGCCCACACAGCAGGCCCAGCATCGGGACTGAGCTGTTGGGCTCACCCTCATGTATTTTATTAAAAGCAAAATGAAAATTCTGGTTTTTTAGCTGTTTTTATGTTGGCATTCTATTAATAGGTATGTTTGGAATATGTGCATTAATTGATTATATGTACAAACATAAAAGGCAAGTGTATGTGTACATATTGTACTTTTAAAATTTTTTATCCCATTTCAAATTCAGAAGCTGTTGCCCCATTTTATGATCCACCAACAGTCCAACTTGGAGGGCCAGCCAAATAGCTCATTAAAGCTGCCTGCAAGCAGGTGTAAGGGCCAGGGGTTCAGGCTTGCCAAGCTGGCCCAGCCCCCAGGGCACACTGAGATTGCAGTGGAGACTAGGTTTGTTGGCATGCACCTGTAATCCCAGCTCTTGGGAGGCTGTAAACAGGCAAATCACTAGAGTCCCGATCTAGTAGTTAGACCCTGAACATCTTGTAGACCCTTCCCTAAAAAGTACAAGAAATACAAAATAACATTCCAACTTGGGCAAAAACCAAAATGTCTTCAGACAGACTTATATTGCCATTAAATAGTGTGTGTCCCTGTATATCTCTAATTGTGGAAAACAGGTTTTACTTTCTAGTGTCAACCCAAAATACTCTTTTCTCCTTAATTCTTTTTTTTTTCTTTTAATAGCACTTTTGAGGTATATTTACTATATAATGCACATATTTATATAACTTGATACTTTTTAAATAAGTAACATTGTTCCCATAATCAAGGTAAAGAGCATATCCAAACAACCTCAGCAGTTTCTTTGTGCCCCTTAGTAATACAGCTCTCTCTTCTTCCAAGTCTCCAGGCAATTCCTTATCTTCTTTCATATTTCTGTAAGTCAGTATAAATGAAATGATACACTTGATACTTTTTTTGGTCATCTTTCACTTACCAGCTATTTTGAGGTTAACCTATGTTGTGTACCAGGTTTGTCTTCATTGCTGAGTCGTATTCCATTTATGGATGATTTGCCTATCATTCATTCACCTGTTGATAGACATTTATATACTATAAATAAAACTGTTATGACCATTCATGTTCAAGTCTTTGGGCAGGTGTCTATTTTCTTCTTCTGTGTTTAAATCCTAGGAGAATAACTGGGTCATATTATCACTGAGCGTTTAATGTTATAAGAATGCCAGATTAAGATGAGCAAGTAGTACACACCTATAATCTCAGCACTCAGAAGGCTGAGGGAGGAGGATCACTCTAAGCATGAGGCCCCCCTGGGCTACAAAACGGGTTTAGGGCCAGCTAGGAGTTCCATAGTGAGACCCTGTCTCAAAAAACAACAAAAAGACAAATTGTTTTCTAAAATGATTTATCACTTTACATCTACATGAGCAATCTGTGCAAGTTGTTGTCATATGTCCTAGTACTTGCCAAGGTCATTCTTTCACTTTAGCCATATTAGTGCATATGCTCTTATTATAGTTCTAATTTGTACTTTCCTGGTAGATAATGATGTGGAATATTTTATGTGCTTATTTGCCGTGTGTCTGGTTTTTTGTTTTGTTTTGTTTTATAATTTTATGTATTTGGAACAAGGTCTCACTAATACAGCTCCAACTCATAGTGATCCTCCTGTCTCACTCTCCCCAGCACTTGGATTACAGGTGTGTGCCACCATAACCAGAGTCAGTGGCCAGCTTGGCATGCAGTACCAGGGATCAGACCCCAGTCTTTGAGCTTTCCTAGGCAGGTGCTTAGACAGCTGAGCTGTCTCCATGGCCCTCTGTCTGGCCTCTTTTGCTGACTTGTTCGGGTTTTTTGTACATTTTTAATTGAATATATTGGCCTAATACTAATTCACTTACTGTGTGATAAATGTTCTTTGTGAATCCTGCAATTTATCTGCAATTTCTGTCAGATACATTTATGATACTTTTTTTTCATCTGTGCCTAGATGTTTCACTTTTTTGGTAAGAATGTCCTTTAAAACTTGTTTTAAAGTTGTACACAGTAAATGCAGTATCTTTTGAGAGCAATTTAAATTCTGATGAAGTCTGACATATCATTTTTTTTTAAGTCACTGAGATTTTCTCCTATGCTTTCTTCTATAGATTTTATGGTTCTAGTTCTTAACTATAAAATTATTTTTAGTTACTTTTTAGTATATGAATAAAGGATTAAAATGTTGTGGGAAAATTGCTCTTTTTTGCATATGATGTCCAGTTCTAGCACCATTTGTCAAAGAGTGTTCTCTCCTAATTGAGTTATGTGGGATCCTGTGTTGAGTGTCAGCTGCTCAGGGATATACAGACTGCTGTGCCCCGCTACTGTCTGTCGATGACATACATTTTGATTATTGTAGTTTTATAATAGGTAATGCAAACTTTGAAGTTAGTTGATACAAATCTTCAAACATTGTTTTATTTTGAGAAATGTTTCCA
>PVJA010020066.1:0-37505 GCA_004027025.1 Myocastor coypus | reverse complement strand
TTTTTTTTTTTTTTTTAAAGAATTTTTTGGGGCTGGGGAGATAGCTCCGAGGCACAAGTGCCTGCTGGGCAAGTGCAAGGTCATGAGTTCGAACCCTGGTCCCACCAAAAAAAAAAAAAGAATTTTTTATTTTATTTATTTGTTTTTTTCTTGTTTCAGACTTTGTTTATTCACTCATTTTTTTTTTTTTTTGAAGTCCTTTGATTTATTTATTTATTTATTTATTTATTTTTTGCTTTTTGAGACAGGGTCTCTACTGTGCAGTTCAGGCTGGCTTTGAGCTCACTTTTGTAGCCCAGGCTGGTCTCGAACTCGCAGCGATCCTCCTGCCTCAGCCTCCCGAGTGCTGGGATTACAGGCGTGAGCCACCACGCCCGGCTATTCACTCATTTTTATGACTGGCTCAACCCGCCCCAAGGGCAGGGCTGGCGCAGCAGCATGTAGTGCCGGGGATTGAACCTCAGTCCCTGAAGCTGCCCAAGCAGGCGCTTTAGGCCACTGAGCCATCCTGCTGGCCCCTGCACTTTCATTCTTAAGACTCGGCTAGCACTAGCACTGTGGCACAGTGCACTGAGGTTATGAAACTTATTTTAACAGGCAATTTCCAACTCTGCACATTTCCCCAGAGTTCAGATGGTTTTCAGCCCTCTCCAGATTAACTGGCAAGTAGTTGTTTGGAACAGCACAATGAAATCTCCTTCCCTGTCTTGGAGAATCATGAGTGTAGAATGTTTCGATCTTGCCATGTCAGGAAATGACATCAGAGAGGGTCACTGAATTGGAGAAGCCAGACAAAACCAACATACACACAAGTAAGGACAGGGCTGATAACACATAAGCTGTGGGAGATACTAAGACCTGCCTGACAGCAGCACCTGAGCCATAAGCAGCGCTCACCCACCTGCTTCAGACTGGCAATGTAGCGGGTGATGTATTCCACAGTGACCGGGTCCTCCACAGTCAGCCGGTGGCTCTGGCACTCCACCCGGGCCCTATTTATGACGATCCTTGCGTCAGCAGTGAGGCCTGCAGAGAAAGCAGAGGTATCTGTCAGCCGCTCCCCAGTACTCCACTGAAGGTAAGAATTATACCTGTGGAACAGCATTTAACCTTCTGTAGACTCCCACATTACACTGAGGTCATTGAGAAGTGGCCTGCAGTGGACCCACTCGGCCTCTGGAAGCTTGTACGAGAAAATGGACATGCAAAACACTGTGTTGGGCCTACTTAAACTCACTGGCTGAGTCTTCCTGAAACCCTTTTTTGAGGTACTGGATGTTACCCAGGGAGACAAATCCCAGAAGCACTCTACCACTGAGCTATTTCTCCAGCCCAGCCTTGAACTTGTGATCTTCCTGCCTCAGCCTCCCAAGTAGTTGGGATTACAGGTGTGTATCTAGCCCTCTTGGGGACTCTTAGGGGTACAATCACTCTCTTTCATTTACTTGATTTGAGATGCTCCTAGATTAGATCTGCAGGGGAAGAAATGCGGAGGCTGGGGAGTTACAAAGGCCAGGGTTCCACAGTTGCTGCCCGAGGCCAAGCACTGTCCTGCTCTCTGTGCCACACATATAGGCCTGGCTCCCAGCTGGCAATCACCACAAGGATGACAGTGGAGGCAAGATGCCGCAGCAGCCCCTGATGAAGCGCTGCATTCATTTAGCCACTTGTGTTCAGCCCTCACTGGCAGAGGAGCCCAAGGAAACTGGCTACCTTCTTCTTCAAGTCCAAACTTATTCTGCTAAATCACTTTTCATTGCTGGTTTATGTATTTCAGTCACCCCACCACCACCACCACCACCAACTGATCTCCAAAGCACTATTCTGCATAAAGTGTCAAGAAAAGACCTGAGGCTCTTGGGAGGCTTGAAACGTGGATTACTACGAGTCCTATCTAGTAGTGAGACCCTGCCCCTAAAATACAAAAAAAAAAAAAAAAGACCCCAACCCCAGACTTGTACCTGCAAAGGCCATGCAGACATTGTCATCCAAAGCACAGATCTTCCGCACTGTCCTTTCATCTTGTAGTTTAGCCACTGATTTCTTTTCCACACCAAGAACAACAATGTCCCTTCCTCGAACACCAACCTGTAATAAAAACCCACAAGCCATGAGAGAATGACACAGTGCCACCAAGCAGGAAGCATGAGAACAGATGCTACAGGAATCTTGGCAAATCCTGGCTGAGGGCAGCAGCCAGTGGAAATACGCTCACCCATATCCCGCCTTTTGCTGGCCTGGCTACTCACACTAAACCCTGCAAACTCCTTGCGCAGCCGACACGTGTCATGACTTAGGTACCTGTACGCATGTTTTTAAAATACTGATAAGAAAAAAATATATATACTGATAGGCAGTTTTTTTTTTTAATTTTATTTATTATTTTTATTCTTGTTTCAGAACCTTTGTTTGTTTATTCACTCATTTTTATGGCCGGCTCAGCCTGCTCCGAGAGCAGGGCTGGCGCAGCATGTGGTGCTGGGGATCGAACCGCGGTCCCTGAAGCCGCCCAAGCTTCCCAAGCAGGCGCTTTAGACCACTGAGCCATCCCGCCGGGCCCCTGATAGGCAGTTTAGTTGTATGTCATTTCCACCCAAATAATCCCTGGAATGACTCTACAGTTGGAGACGAACCTTTCCCTCAGGTGTACTGAAGACCATGTTTCTGGGACTGTGAAGTCTTATTAAGAACCACTTTCTGAAGCTGGACGTGGTGGCGCATGCCTATTATCTCAGCACTTGGGAGGCTGAGGCAGGAGGATCAGTGTGAGTTTGAGACCAGCCTGGGCTACAAAAGTGAGCTCAAGGCCAGCCTGAACTGCATAGCGAGACCCTGTCTCTAAAAGACCCCCCTCCCCCCGCAAAAAGAACCACTTTCCACCCCTGCACTATTGCACAGCAGTGGGAAGGACCTCACTCGCAACAGGGAACCACCACCTGCTGTAACTTTAAGCCCACCACTTGCTGGTTACAGCTGGCACTGCCAAGGAAATGATGTGACCACTACTTAAAGGACAAATCAATGGCTTTCCTTAAACCAAAACAGGTATAGAAACGCATGGCACAATCATTCAAACTGGCTGCCTAACTAGCACTGGAGTAGGAGGCTGCACCTAAATTCTCTAGATGCCAGGAGCACCTCAGCAAGGTCCAGATCGCTGCAAAGCTTTGCAAGAGTGCCCAAAAGTCAGAATGAGTCAGGTCCCAGGAACTTTCTCCTGCTGACTGACGTGACCTTTGTGCACAGAGGACCTAGGTGGATACAGTAAGCAGCTGGCTCTTGGAAGCACTGGATGCTGGGGGTCGGCATCGCAAGGATCCTTTTCCAGAGAATCGGGCCTAAATTAGGGCATCGGACAGACCTGGGATATTCATTAACCTCAAAGCGGTTAAAGACTTAGAAAGAAACACTTCAAATTTCAGAAACCCACGTGCTCGCATTCTGTCCATTCAAACCTTTAAAGATCAGGTGATAAGAGTGGGGCACCCATGGCTTGACAAGCCACACTGACCTCTCAACTTTACAACAGCTTGCACTAAGGTCCCCGTACACTGGCCCAGCACTGTCGCGCTAGGAAGAACAGCGTCGGCGGGCCTGGGCGGGGCAGCCGTCGGCTAAGCAGCCCAATCCGGAAGCCGCTTGTCACTAGCGCCAGGCCTAAGCTCTGCCCTTTGTTCTCGACGCCCACCTGGGCTTCGCCGGGGTGGCCCCGCGGCCCTCGAGTCGCCCGCACCTGCAGCCTTGGGTCGGGAGCCACGCAGGGACCAAGAGGGCTCCAGCACGGCTGCCGGGGAAGGCCGGCCGCCCAGGCTCAGGGCCAGGCAAGCAGACCCCCGCCATGCCGCCAGCGCCAGGATGTCTGTCCAGGTAAGGGTGCACAAACGCCTGCGTGACAGCCCTAGAATAATGCGCCAGGGCCGCCTTGTGTTGCCCGCAATCCACGGAGCGGGAGCGCTTTCCTCGCGCCCCACCACGATGGAACGCGCTCCGCAGGGACGAGCGCCGGCCCGCGCGACCCGGACGAGCCCCGCGCCTCGGTCCGCGCAGGCCCTGGCCAGCTCACCGCAGTCGAGCCCTTCTTCACGGCCTCCTGCGCGTACTCCACTTGGAAGAGGTGGCCGTCGGGCGAGAAGACGGTGATGGCACGGTCGTAGCTCATGCCGGCGGCACGGCCGGACCCCAAGCGCTCGTCGCTGCCGCCGCTGAAAAGCGCTCACTCACTGCAGCCCGACCCGACGTCCCGCCGCGCGCGGCTACGCTGCTGGCGTCGCTGCGTGCGCCGTCTGTCGTGGGACTGACGTCTGGACGCCAGGGCGGGGCGCCGTGCCCGCCGGGGCGGGGCGGACGGATCCAACAGCGGCTGGCGCGGGGGGCGGCGCGGCACCGGCGGGCGGGCAGGGGCGCGGAGCGAAGGAGGCGCCTGCGTGCCCCGTACTGGCTCGGCCTGGGGTGGCGGGAGCACGCGTGGTGGCGGCGCGGCGGGCGCGGGCACGTGACGGCGGCTTCGGGGAGGGCGAGCCCACGGCGCGGCGCCCCCCGCCCCCGCCCCCGTGCTGCGGAGAATGGGCACCTCGGGCCACCGGGCGCAGCCGGAGAATAAACCCCGATGATCACGGGCTGAGCCCCGCGCCGCCACCATGTCCGTGGCTTTCGCGTCCGCGCGGCCGAGAGGCAAAGGGGAGGTCACGCAGCAGACCATCCAGAAGGTAAGCCGGGCCCCGGGTCGGCGGGGTGCGAGCGGGCGGGCGTGGGGCCGGGCGCGAACAAAGCCGGGGCGCAGCCTCGCGGCCGCGAGCCCCCACAACGACCCCCGCCCCGACTGCCCGCGGCGGCGCAGCGACGGCCCGGACCCGGGCCAGGGCCCGAGCGCGCTTCCCGGAGAGCCTGCGCCAACTTTGTTGCGGGCGTGCGTGCCCTAGGCGAAGCGGCGAGCCGATCCCTGTGCGCGCTGTCCTGGTGTGCGCAGAGCGCGCTGCCTGGAGCAGCCGTGGCCCCGCGGGACTCCCCGGGGCCGTCTTCCCTTGGGGCTGGCCGGAGGCTCATTGCGTTAGGCTGATAGCCGTGCAGGTAAAGGCTGGCGCGCCCCGGCTGGGCGGCCGCCTGCCCCTACACGCAACTTGGTGAGTAGTGCAGGGGCGCGCGGCGGCTGTCAGCTGGCCGCGTTAGTGAGGTGCCTACGCTCGGGGGCACAAAGGGATGCGTCCTTAATGGAGTGCTGTTGAGCGGCCCGTGGCTCTGTAGCGAACGCGCAGCACGGTTTGGACCGGCCGGCCAGTGCATCCCCGCCCTTCCTTGCAGTCGGTTGACTTTCAGGGAGACGCCAACAGCCTAACTGAAACGATAAAGTCGCCTCGTGGCCTTCCTGTCATTCTGTTACTTTGACCGTGGTGTTCTAGAGAGCATTTACATGGACTTGGGGACATCTTAACAAAAGCTTCAAGTTTTCGCCTGGAAATTATAGTTTCGACACTGTTTTCCTTAGAGGACCTGTGTAGAGGAAAATCGATGTTAAGCCATACCCATTTGTGGACATCTTTTATAGCTATTCTCAACTCTGGCTTATCTGCAGTGGTATATTCCTGGATTCTCAGAGCCTGTCAGGTCCCCAGGGAGGTTCACCTTGATGGCCATAACTCTAAAATCACGTGATCTGCTAGTCTGTCCCGGGAACTGTCTTCAGTCTACTACCTATTTGGAGACTACTCTCACTGTTGCTATCTTAAAGTAAGTGGCAATTTTAGAGAAATAGGGAGCCTCCACCAGCTTCAAGCAGGAGAAACTTTTGAGAACAGCAGAAATAAAGGCTGCAAATGTGGTGATTTTATTTACATCTCAAGAACTGCTGCCTTGGACCCAGGTATGGCTCCAGGGTGTGCTGTAACCTGGAAAGTGGCTGGGGTTTGGGCTGGGGTGAGGGGTCAGGTACTAGGTGCAAAGGCCCGTGATAGCAGTCCCAAGGGTCTCTTGGAGCTGAACACTCACTGCTGCTGAAACCGTTTCGCACCCACTCTGCTGAAGCTTCAGGCAAGTGTTCATCGGAGGGCTTCCTAGAGCATCAGATAAAAAGGGATTGTGCTGACTGCGTCCTGTGCCGGGGATCCACCAGCTCACCCGCAGAAGTGAGTCTTTTTTGAGGGTGTCAGCTGACTTGACCTGGCACAGCCAACAGCCTCTTTTGGGCCTCAGTGATTTAATAGCACGTGTGTACACGAGGACCTTTTACTGCAGGTCTGAAAGGGTAGGAGAGGTGTGTGTCCTACACATACTGCAAACTTTGTCCCACCGCGTGTGCTGAGAGCTCTGCGAAAAGCCCAGGATCCCTACAAGCCTGCTTAGCTCTAAAGGAGGAGGAAACAGCTGTTTGTACTCAGAGCATATCTTATCTCCAGGTGGAACTCTCCCAGACCAACTCCCATGCACCCTTTCCAGGCCAGTGGGCTCCCCTCCCTCCAGTTACCTTGGCAGTCCTGCGGCCCATAGTATTGTGAGCCATTGCTCAGCTCCTGAGTCAGCGTGTGGATGGCTTACTCCTTGCTGATGCTTTGCCTGGTGTGTGGCCAGGACAGCTCCCGCTCAGTGTATTTTGCAGGATCTGTGACGCCAGTTCCATCTGTGTGCGCACTTTGGAATAAGCATGTGTGTTAGCATCCTGTATTCATGATAGCTCTCAGGTGCCGGGCCTGAGACGCTGCTGGGCATCTGTCTCATGCTTTCCTTCCAGGCTGTGGCCTTCTGTGTTCTTTGGTTTGCAGCTGGCCACTCCAGTCTCAGCTTCAGTCTCCTCTGTGTGTTCAAATTTCCCTCTTCTCAGGAACAGCTGCCTACACTAGCCCTGTGTAACCTTGTCTTGAGTCCTTGGCAAGTGGCCTGTTTCCCAGCTCAGCTCACAGACAAGGATGCGTGTCTGCATACATGCATGCACCTGTCGAGAAGGGCAACCAGAAGGCAGAGGAAGGGAGATCTGCAAGCTTGAAAGAGAGCATGGGGGGGGTCCCACACATGGCCTACACAGAGCTTACCTGGGACCCACTGCCTAAAGGCGAGACGGCTGGTCTGTCTGGGGAGGCTTAGCTTGTGGTGACCAAGCAGTGTGCAAGACCAGGATACTGAACTGTGCTTTGCTAGAACAGGGGGGAGAATGACTGTACCTCAGACTCCAGTGGCTGCTTTTGTGACCAGGGACCATGGTGTCCTTAAAGTCTACTATGCCCCTGACAGTGCTGGCAGTTGTGAGCTACAGTGGTTGCTGTGGCTGTGTGGCTATATAAGGCACATTTTAAGGGCCCCTGGGGGTGCCCTGCTGCTTGGCATGCAGTAACTGCTCAGTAAATATAAAAGCTATTTATTTCCTTTACTTTTCTTTTTTTTTTTTTTTTAATTTAGTACAAGGTCTACAGGGTCTCACTACACAGATTGGACTCATAGTGATCCTCCTGTTTTAGCCTCCCAAGTTCTAGGATTACAGGTGCAAGTTACCTATCTTGGTAGCATGCCAGGAAATCCCTGGCCCCTCTGTCTGCCTAGGCAGGCACTTTAATCCGCTGAGCTATCTGGCCGGCCCTTCCCTTCCGGTTTGTATTGTTCTCCTTATTGCATCTCTGGCTGGGCAATGTGGGGTGGGGAAATAGCCTCATGGGAGCAGGCCAGAGCTGATGGGGTTGGCTAGCCAGGGTGGGTCTAGTACAGGGAGATAGACCAGCAAGGGTAGTGCCTGGCCCTGGGTCCAAGAGCCAGGGAGTAGTCATGGCCAGACGGTCCTGCCCTGATGTTGCTGTACCCAGGAGCAGTGGCAAAGGGGGCCAGGCAAGAGGCAGCACTCTGTGGAGGGGGCCTGTGTGCCCAGGAGGAGCCGGGCAGGTGGGCAAGCCCTGCCCTTTACTCACACTGGAAATTGTCGTCTCAACACGGGCAAGTCCAGTCAGGAAGGCAGATCATGGTTGAGTTAGAGCTGTCCCCACAACTGTAAATGTCTCCCAGAGATAAGCCTGCCATGGAGAAACAAGTGTAGGCAGCTGTTCCTGAAGGCACTTTCCTCCCTGTGACAGAGGGTAGCACTGGCCTGAGGAGAGGAGAGTTGGCTGTTCATTCTAGTCCACCTGGGGCCCATCTTGGGAAGGAAGCCCATGGATCTGGGAGGGAGGAGCCCGTGGGTTCATTGCCTTCTCTGTTATCTATGAATGCTGGCCTTAGGCATTCTGCAAGAGTCAAGCCTGAGCGCTTTGTCCCCTGAGTGGTGGGAGGGAACAGCAAAGAGCCAGGCCTGCTGCCTTGCCCACTGATACCCTCCTGAGAGCCCTCCAGCTGGTGTCCCACAGGTGTCTCTGGGCCTCCCAGCACCCCTGGGCATTGAGATAAAGACCAGTGCCCCCACTTACTGTGCCTTTTCTCTTCTGTGGCCCGTGAGTCCGCTGGCTGTGTTGAGCCTGAGGACAGAGGCACGGGCAGCTGCTGCTGTCCGCAGGTGAGGCTCACTCGCTGCTACTCCCCTTAGCTCTCCCTGCGCGGTGGCTCAGGCCCCCTGCTCCTAGGCCCGACACTTGCCTCTGCTTGGAGTCACAGGCCAGCTTCCTGGTGCCCATGCCCAGGTGCAGGGATAAAGGGTGTGTGCCACCACCACAGGAGCAGGGTGCCCAGCAGGTAGGGGATGGTGGGTGCTGAGTTCCTATAAGTCCCGTGGAGGGGCAGGAGACAGGGTCCTGAATGGGTAGTGAAGATGCTCCCTGGTGTGGGTGGCAAGCAGGATCCTGAGTGCACTTCCTGAGCAAACTTTACTCTTCAGATTGGAAAGAGGTGTGGGAGGAGGCAGCAGCCCTTCCTGTTAAGGGGATATGGGGGAAGGGCAGAGCGGGCCTCCTAGGCTCAATTCCTGGTTCTCCTACACAAATTTGTGCATACTTTCCGCACGGCCTCATTTACCTTGTGTTTAGAGTGGAGGCGATGCCGTGACCCCATTCTGAGTTGTGTTGGGGGTTGAGGTGATGACCTGGGCTAGTGCTGCAGTGGTCTATGCCCTTTAGCTGTGGCAGTGGCTCACTGGGCAGGGCGCCAGAATGTGACAGCGGTGCTTGGTACCAGAGGTGTCTCCAAACCACAGGTTGCCATCACTAGCCCAGGGTCTTGTAAAGGAAGTGGAGCTCCTGGTATGTATGTGGCCAGACAGCGCAGGACTTTAATGCAGTGTGGCCAGACAGCACAGGATTTTAATGCAGTGTGGACATCTTTCTCCAGCACGGAGATCCTTCTAGATCTTACTCCGGGTGGAAGTAAGCGCCCAAGACAGGAAGTGACGCCTGTGTTACATGAGAAAGGTGGAAATGTGTTTGCTGTTTCGAGTTAAGTGCTTGCCCCACCTTCTGTCCGTAGCACTGGGAAGCTCCTCAGAAGCTTCCTTGGGTTGGTGAAGTCATCCTTTTTTTGAAAGCATCCTCAGGATAGGACATTGTCTCCTCAAAAGCATCATCAACCAAGAAATGAGGGGAGGGAGAAAGGGGATGCAAGAAAAATGGAGCCATGTTATGTCCGCAAGCATAATCATTATGTGTTGCAAACGTGAGCTGAGAGAAGGTTGAAGAGTAAAGAAGGCGTCATCGGTCAGGTCCTCACTCAGTGGAAAGTCTCAAGGTTAGAGCGTTGCTCCTCTGTCTGGAGGTCTCCACGGGGTCAGATCACCCGTCCTTCCAAAGTCTCAGGATTAGGCTATCACTCCATCAGTAGCACGCAGTGCACAGCTTTAGGTTGTCACGTTTCCGGAAATCCCTTTGTGGTTGGGTTAGGCTCCTCTTGATGTCCGCCAGAGTTAGGTCCTTGTCCCAACAAGTGCCTCTGAAGGCTGATCGCATGTCCTCAGAGATAGACTATAGCTTCTCTGGAGGTCTCCTCAAATTAGGTAATCCCTCTTCCAGAAGCCTCTTCAGGGTTAAACCATCACTGCTCTAGAAGTGACCTCCATTAGATCATGAAGGCTCCAGCAGCTCCCTCAAGGTTGGGCAGGGTTAAGTCGTTGCTTCTCCTGAATTCTCCCCGAAGCTAGGTCATCCCTACTGTATAGCTCATGGCACCTCTGGAAACCTCCTCAGGGATTAGGCCATGACTCCTCCAGAAGCCTCTTCACTGTCTCACCGAAAGACCCAGAGGTAAGGGGGTGTGTTCTCTAGAACTTGTTTTAGTTAAGTCATTGCTGCCTTGGTGGTCTCAGTTCTCCAGAAGGTTCTACAGTTAGACTTTGAGCTTCTAGAAGACTCCCTCTGGATTAGGTTATTTCTCCTCCAGAAGTCTTGGATTGGATCATTGTATCTCCAGATGCCCCCTGGGTTAGGGCATTCCTTGCCTTTGGAACTGAGTCGTAACTCCTCAAGAAGACTCTCTCAGACTAGGTCTCTCATTGATAGGTTTTCCATCTTCAGAAATTCTCAGGGATAAGTTTTCACTTCTCCAGAATTCTCCTCAGGGATAAGCCATTGTACCACCACATTCTCCTAGGTTAGGGCATTCTTCCTCTGGAAATGTCCTCAGGGTTAGGTTATAATTTCTCTAGAAATCTTAGATCATCTTTAATCCAGAAACTCTCACTCAGGATGGAGCATTCTTTCTCCCTGTGTTTTCTCAGTGTTAAGTCCTAACCTCTCTGGCAGTTTTTTCAGGGTTAACTCATAGATCCTACAGGTGTCTTAAGTTTCATTATTGATCTTTTAGAAGTTCCCCCAGAGTTAAGTTATTGTTCTTCTAGAATTCTCTTTGGGATGGAGTTTTGTTTATCTGCATGCATATCAGTGTTAGGTCTCTGATCCTGTGAAATTCCTGTTTGATTATTCCTCAGGAAGACTGCTTAGGACTAGATCGTCACGCTTGTCTGAGTCTCTTTAGACAGGTCTTCACCCTCCAGAGGTCTCCTCAGATGCCTTTGTATTAGATTCACCACTTCTCCAGGAGTCTCAGGGACAGGTCGATGCTTTCTTTTTTTTTTTTTTTAATATTTTATTGTTTCAGAACTTTTGTTTGTTTGTTTATTTATTTATTTATTTTTATGGCCAGCTCAGCCCACCCTGAGGGCAGGGCTGGCGCAGCATGTGGTGCCGGGGATCGAACCGCAGTCCCTGAAGCCGCCCAAGCTTTTGCAAGCAGGTGCTTTAGACCACTGAGCCATCCTGCCGGGCCCCAGTCGTTGCTTTCTTTGGACATCTCCTCAGTTAGGCCATCTGTCTGCTGGAGGTCCTTTTAGGATTAGGTGGTTAATGTTCTAGAAGTCTCCTTGGGGTTAGTGAGGTCATTGTTTTTCCAGAAGTCTCAGGTTATATGTACCTGGCAGAGGAGATAGCATGACCACAAAGGTGGTTTTCGTAGGGCAAGGCTTACCCATTGCGTTCAGTTAAGTTGCTGCTATTCTGGAAGTGTCCATCTTGGTCATTCCCCCCCCCCCCATTCTCCTCAGGGTTAGGCCATGGCACCTTCCGAAGCTTCCAAGGCTGGGCCTTGTACACAGTTGTAATCCTAGCACTTGGGAGGCTGATACAGGAGGATTGCCTCAGGTTCAGCGCCAACCGGGCCTACAATGAGTTCATGTCAGTCTGAACTATAGAGCAAGACCCTGTCTCCATAAATACATAAACAATCTTTGCTAAACTAAATGCTTTACACTGTAATCCCACCACCTGATAGGCTGAGGTAGGAGGGCTGTTGCAAGTTTGAGGCCAGCCTGGGTTGCATAGAAAGACCCTGTCTCAAAAAAAAAACAAGTCACCCAAAGGTTACGTTATCTGTGCTCTAGAAGCTTCCTCAGGTTTTGGTCACCACCATCTCACCAAATGTCTTCTTGGATCATTGCTTCCCCAAGAGTCTCTTCAGTTAAGTTATTGCCCCTGTAGAAGTCTCTCTCTGGGTTGAATTCACTGTTGCTCTGAAAGTCTGATTGCTTTGGGGCTTTTTTTTCTTTGTGTAGCTGGGTTTTTTTGCTTGTCAGTTCTATAGTCTTGCTATGTAGCCTGGACTCAGGCTGGATGGTCCTCGTGCCACAGCCTGCCACGTTCTGGGATTGCATCCGCGTACTCACGGTCCCTCAGGAGTAAGTCACAACACCTCTGGAGTCTCCAGGGTTGAGTTGTTGCCCTCCCACAAATCCCAGGGTAGGGCACTGGTTTCTAAAAGCTCCCCAGTTGAGTCCTGGCTTCTCTAAAACTCTGTCGTCGTCAGCTTAGCTTCTGAGCCTTCAGGAGCTCCTGGGTCCTCACTGTGGAGCGCCCTCCCCACCCCCCTTAGGGTCAGTCTTCAGTCTTCCAGCTGTCCTGGTTGGCAGTGGGATATCTCCTAGGGCACCTCTCGGACGAGGGCTCTCTCAGGCCCAGCCCGTGCCTGCTCCCCTGTGGAGAATCTCTCCTCAGAACCTGGCTTTCCGACCCTGGCCCTTTTCATCAAGTCTTTTTCCCCAGGACCCTAGGTCAGGCTGGTTTCTGGGTAGCCTTTCACTGTGGAACTGGGTCCCTCGACGTGAATTTGTGCAGGGAGATTTTGGAGCTTCTCCCTGCAGCACTGTTTCTGGCTGTGCAGGAGACTTGATTGCTGTCCCACTTGGATCACTTGTAAATTCCATTATCCGTTCCATTTTTGGACTGCCTCATTTTCTGCTTGCTAGGAGTTTCCCTCAACTGTTGCAGTCTGACCCCTGGACGTCGTTCATTTTTCATTTTTGTTTTATCAACCTAGTTGTAATTTCCAAGAGCTCTTCTTCTGCTTCTTGTGTGGTTTTTAAATAGCATCCGATTCTTTTAATGGATACAGTGGCTTCTTTTTCTCCTTTAGTTTGTATATTAGTCGTTGTTTTGGTTTGCTTCATTCCTTCGTTTTGGCCTTCAGGCCTTGGCCAGGGCTGATGTTAGCATTTGACTCTCCTCTGAACAGACTTTCCCCAGGCAGCCAGAGCGTGAAGCCCACAACAGGGTGTTGTGGAGTGCTGGGGTGACATTACTGTAGCGTCTTGGTGCCAGTGGAGAGTATCCCTCTGAGGAGAGAGCAGTCCAGGAGCAGGGTGCCAGGATGCCTTTAGAGTGGCATCGGATCCTCTGGGAGCTGCTTCCTTCCGGGAATGTGTTCACAAATGCCTCACTGTCTCGCCGGCTTGAACCACCAGCGTTGCTTGTGTGCCTCCCACTTTTATCAGTGAAAAGACCAGGAAAAGCGATTAGATCTGTTTGTAGCTGCCCCATGGACAATCAGGCTGGCAGGTCTGTGCCCAGCCGGCTCACCTGCACACAGGTGGGCTCAGTCAGCGCTTGGCTGGCAGCGCCCCCTGGTGGTGGCCTGTTTCAGGATGACCCTGCTGAGCTGTGTGTCTTTTCATGGTGGAGACAGATGGTAGAGTAGAAGGCATCCTGTGAACTGGACCCCAAAGGTAGATGCGTGCCAGGGGTTCGGGGGAAAGGCAGAGCCGGAGGCCCTGGGGCAGGTCAGGTGGCTGGGGCCTCCTCTGCTGGCTGCTAAGACCACACCATCTCCAGGGCCTGCAGTCCTGCCCTGGGGAGACGTGGAGTCAAGAGTGTTTTGGTGGAGAAGACCAATTCCGGTGCTTCAGGCCCCAGCCCCACTAGGGTCAGCCTCCCCGCCATGGGCTCAGAGGTCACACCTGCCAGCCGAGACCAGGGACAGGTGGCAGCTGGCATGTTCAGGACCTCATGGGCACAGGTCTGGGCCAGAGATTATGGGGGCTGTGCCAAGGAGTGGCTCTGGGGGACAGTGGCCTGGGAGGAGCAGGGAAGGCCCTCGCTTGGGCTCAGGTCCAGCAGGCCACTGCTGTGAGAGCAAGGTGCCCAGGCTGGACGGGAAAGGAGGGTGTGGGATGATGGCGGCAGCCATCTCGGCTGTATAGCCCAGGTCATCCCCAGCCACTGCAATCACCGAAGCAGCCAGGGCCCCCAGCGCCCCTCAGTTTTTGCTGTGTCTCTGGCTGAGTCTCTGGACAAATGCACCATGGCCATGTTGAGGAGGCCCCGGGTGACCACCTGTGTGCCCTGTCTGTGTGGTCGCTCCACAGATGCTCGACGAGAACCACCACCTGATCCAGTGCATCCTGGACTACCAGAGCAAGGGCAAGACGGCTGAGTGTGCACAGTGAGTCTCCCTGCTAAGTGGCGCGCAGTAGGGGTGTCTGTGCGCCCTTGAGTAGAACCTGCCTGCCCTGAGAGGTGCAGCCAGGGATGAGAGCCACTGGGAGTGGAGCGGTGTGGTGGGGGGGGAGCAGGCACTGCTGGGGGCCCGTGCCAGCCACCCCACAGCTCCATGGCTAGTAGGGGATGCACTCAGGATAGCAGTGCCCCAGGTGGGGTGTCCTGTGGCTGGCACAGGCCTTCAGGTATACCTGGAGGCTGGAGGTATGGAAGGACCTCGGAGCTGTCCCATTCCAGGTGCTGTGGCCTGCCCGAGTGGTTTTTGACCCCACCTCCTAGGTTTGGTGTGCATAAGCAGCCTGGGACCCAGGTGTATATCCTGTGTGGGGCCCCTTGAATCCTCCCCCTCCCTGTGCCATCATTTCCTTCCTGTGCTCCTCAGGGTGGTCAGTGCCAGTGAGTTAGTCCTGATACCTGGCTCAGCAGGAGTAGGGCTCGGTCCCCTGGGCTCTCCTCTGTCACCTGCGGGCCCTTCTGCCTACAGCCTGTCCCCCACCCTCCATTCTCTGAGCAGAAGTGGGAACTCCTGCCTGGGTCCATCGTAGTGTCTTTCTAGAATTGTCACAGGGCAGGAGCCTGTGGGAACCTGGCTGGATCTACTGCCCGCCTGCCCCTTCCTGGGCCACTGTGTGCCTCCTTGTGCCCGTTTCCTGCTGGGCAAACCCTCCAGTGCCTAGGTGTCTCCTGGGGCTGCTGCCATTGGGGCTTTGGCCGAGGCCCCTGCCTCACAGATGCACCCCTCACAGGTACCAGCAGGTCCTGCACCGGAACCTGGTCTACCTGGCCACCATAGCAGACTCCAACCAGAACATGCAGTCCCTGCTCCCCGCCGTGAGTACCGCCAGCTGGAGAGCCAGGCTTCCCGCTACCAGCAAGGGTCAGCCTGCCACGGAGCAGGTTCAGAGCAGGTTCCCTCAAGTAGGAAAGTGGCACACAGGAAGCCAACCCCAGGGGAGGTTTCAGAAACCAGGGGCATGGGGACAGTGAAAAGATCCTTCCTGGGATACAGGGTGAGGGACAGTGTGCTGCAAGCTGCTAGCAGGGTGAGGTGAGCCCACTAGGGGTGACAGACAGCAGGTATCTAGATGCACACAGAGGAGTGGGGACTGTCGCTCATTGTTTTCCTGTCCCTTTTTCTGTGGCCCTGGGGTCAGTCCCAGCCCTGGCACACTCTGAGTCCTGCTCAGTGTGAGCGGCTGTAGCCCGGGCACTTACACTGCTATGATAGAAAGTAGATCTGAAAGGGGGGGACCCCAGCGTAGACACCTGCAGATGGCAGGGTCAGGATTGCATTTCCTGTTGGATTTTCAAAAGTGCGTTTTCTTCACATTAAATTTTAACCAAGAAGCAAGATCCTGTGGCTGCAGCCTCAGCCTCCCTGTGCTGAGGAGAGCACAGGCCAGCTGGACCAGGGCTGGCAGGGAGGTGCGAGGACACTTGTGTCACCAGGATAACTCCCCTTCCAGTACCCTGAGTTGCCCTGGAGATGCTGGCATTTATGAACACAGAACACGAAGCTGGCGTTACCTGGCTTCTCAGATCCAGTCCTTGTAGAGACCAGCAGACCCCACTAGACACTTTCTTTACATGGCCAGAGGTAGAAAACCCCAGGCACAGATGGAGGCTGGAAAGCAGGGGCTGGGGTCACCCTGGGGTCACCCGCACCTTCTTCTTCCCTGCTGTCCTGGGTTCAGAGGTGGGCTTGGGAGACAGTTGTGAGGTGAAGTGAGCAGGCGTGGGGGCGCAGGCAGTAGCATGGGCTGGGGGGGCAAAGGCACGAGACCCAGAGGGCACGTGGGCACTGAGGTAGCAGCCAGCAGGGTCCAAGGGCAATGGGGTGGCCACAGGGTGGGTGGGCGCAGGAATGGGCTCCCCTTCATCCCAGGAAGGACGCAGCTTTTTAGCACCTAAATACATGTGGGTAAGCTTAGCTCTCATCCATCTGTTCTGACTATTTACGTGGACCCTCTTACATCTCCATCTTGGCCTGAAATGTTTGAATGTGACAGTGGCTGGCGGTTCTCTGTGAGCTAATTGTCCCTGGCCTTCCCATTGCCCACAGCCACCAACCCAGAACATGAACCTGGGCCCCGGAGGACTGAGTCAGGGTGGCTCCAGCCAAGGCCTGCACCCCCAGGGCAGCCTCAGCGATGCCATCAGCACTGGCCTCCCCCCGGCCTCACTCATGCAAGGCCAGCTTGGCAACGGTGAGTCTGCAGCCCCAGAAGAGCTGGGAGAGGGCTTTGTGACCAAGTCACCAGGCAGTTGCAGGGGATAGGCGTCCCCGGCCGGGTACCTCCCGCCTCCGGGGCTGCGCGCAGTGCAGGGCAGGGAGCTGAAGGCCAGCGAAGCTCGAGCCCACTGTGTTCAGACACTGCCAGGCAGGGCCGCTTCCCACGCAACCTGTGGGGATCTCTGATAAGAAAGAATCATTGTGTCTTTGGTCGGTGAATTCCTGTTCTCACGGAGAGCCTCAGCTAAATTCTTAGCCTGTTATTATTACTAATACTGTTACCATTGTCACTGTTAATTTGAGGCAGGGTCTCCCAGATCACAGCCCAGGCTGGGCTGCCACTGTGACCTCTGCCTCAGCCCCCAACAGCGCTCAGAGCACGGGTGCGTGCAGCACACCTAGCAGATCAGAAACTGCCACAAGTAGCTTCACAGTGGGCATGTGGTCAGCTGCTGCGGCATGGTGTGTCCACTTACCTTTCTCTCCCCATCTCGTCACTTATTTCATGGATGGTGTGTTGATCTCAAAATGACCTCAAGGACACCGGTGTCTTCACCCCCAGAGGGGGTGCCCAGGTCACCAGCACCTCACGGCCCTCCCTGCCCCACAGGTCCGAATCACGTGTCCATGCAGCAGACAGCGCAGAGCACGCTTCCTACAACCTCCATGAGCATGTCTGGCAGTGGCCATGGTACTGCCCCAGGCTACAGCCACTCAGGACCTGCTTCGCAGAGCGTCCCCATGCAGGGCCAAGGTGCCATCGGCAGCTACGTGTCTCGGACCAACATCAACATGCAGTCCAACCCAGGTACCGACTTGGCCTCCGTGCCACCTAGGGAGCATCAGGCTGTAAGGAGGTCCCCAAGGCGGTGCCCTTCTGGGGGCACTGGAGTAGGAGACATGGTACAGTGTAGTGGCTTCTCCTGAGACACAGAGGCATTATCTCTGGGACACTTAGATCTCCAAGGACAGGGTGGCCTGGCCCCAGGCTGAGGGACAGCTCTGGCTCAGGTGTGGGGTAGAGTCACTCCTGGCACAGGACCACGTGACAGAGCCACAGAAGTAGGGAGGATGAAGATCAGTCAGCTGCCCGCCCTTGCGTAGGCCTGTCCACAGGGACCACTGGCCATGGCCTGGAGATGGTGGCACGTAGCGGGTCTCAGTGTGGATGTTCCCTGGATAATGAACCCACTGGATTTTAGAGAGTTATTTATTCAAAAGGATGTGAAGCATCTCCGTGTTTTTCACAGTAGTTATATGCTGCAACTTTATTTTGGAAACATTAGCTAGCTCCAATAAAATGTGTTGTTAAACTTGATTGGGTTTTTTCCCCCATTTTTAGTATGGATACCAGAAACTATGTGGCTTCTGTCCTGTTGCTGTCAAGCAGTGCTGCTCTGGGGTGTCTGAGCAGATGACATGGGTAGGCAGGGTGACCTCCCCAGGACCAGCACTAGGGACAGGAAGAACAGGACTGCATGCCTGTGGGCTCAGATTGGTGGGAGCTGTGTGGCCCCAGGCCGTACCCCTGAGGCTGCCACTGGTGATGTCCCCACATCAGTGTATTTAAAGTAGTTGCTGCCAAGGGGTTGGCATCTGACCTGCACACTGGTACTTGGGCACAGTCTGTGTGTGTGGAGGTGTATGTTGGAGTCAAGGGTGATGTTCTCATGAGGAACTTGAGGAAATGATAAAGGGTCAGCCTCGGCAGGGAGTCAGGTTTGCAGCACAGCAGGAGGAGAAACAGGAGATAGTGCCAAGGCTGCCCCTCCCACAGCCTCGGGACTCTTGGGCTCTCTGTCCTGTCTCCTAGTTTCCATGATGCACCAGCAGGCGGCTACATCCCACTACAACTCAGCACAGGGTGGAAGCCAGCACTACCAGGGCCAGTCGTCCATCGCCATGATGGGCCAGGGTGGCCAGGGGAGCAGCATGATGGGGCAGCGGCCCATGGCGCCCTACCGGCCATCCCAGCAAGGTGAGGCCTGCACCTGGCCCTGCACCCATGCACCTGGACCATGGCCTACCTCCAAGGGCTGTCAGGCATGCATTTCTCCACATCGACCTGGAGGGTTGTGAGGTTCCCATCTTCCCATGAACCAGGGTGTGGGAGACATTTGTGGGTCTCACTGGTGAGCTCCCAGTGGGGACAGGCGAGGGAGGGCCTCGTGTCCCGGGATGCTAAGTACTGGGTATTTCAGGGCTTCATTGGGAAAGGGGAGGGCCGGTTCCCTCGTGGTCGAGTGGATGCTCTCGGGTGTGAGACCTCCTGAAAGGCTCTGCTGCAGAGCTGAGGTGGCCCGGCCACCTGCCCATTCTGAGTTTCGTGTCCACCCTCAGGGTCTTCCCAGCAGTACCTGGGCCAGGAGGAGTACTACAGCGAGCAGTATGGCCACAGCCAGGGTGCTTCGGAGCCCATGAGCCAGCAGTACTACCCGGACGGTGAGGATGCCGTGCTGGCATGCATGAGCCACTCGGCTTGTGGTTCCGTGGGCATTTAAGGCTGTAGCCCTGGTGTTCCTCCGTAAATGTGGGCAATCCTCTGTGCTCATGTGTGGTGGGGTTGGCATGAGGAATGGGCTCTGCAGAGAGCTTCACGGGCTGCAGCTCCCCTCCTCAGGCCTCCTCCCTTTCCTGAAAGGCTGGCAGGGCCAGGTCAGCCCTGTAGTAGGTGGAGGTAGACTTTTCAGCAAGGTGGGCGCAGGCTGGCAGGAAAGTGTGCAGAAAGCTGGCAGATGCTGCCTGGCCCCAGAGTGCAGCCCTCGCTGTGACTTCCGCAGATTGCTGTCCTTTGTCACTGCTTACGCATCTCTAAGTTGTCTGAGGATTTGTGGGAGCAGGATTTAAAATGGTCTTGCGGGGGCTGGGGAGACAGCTCCATGGCACAATTGCCTGCCTGGCAAGTGCAAGGCCATGAGTTTGAACCCTGGTCCCACAAAAATAAGTAAGTAAGTAAATGGTCTTACAGTCCGGGCCAGTTCAGGAGACAAAAGATGAGGCTCCCAAGTTGAGCAAGGTAGCACTGGCCTATAAGGTCAGTACTCTGGAAGGAGAAGGGTCCAAGTTCAAGTCCCACCTGAGCAACTTAGCAAGGCCCTGTCTCAAAACAAATTTAAAAGGGCTGGGGCGGGGCCCGGCGGGATGGCTCAGTGGTCTAAAGCACCTGCTTGGGAAAGCTTGGTCGGCTGCAGGGACCGCGGTTTGATCCCCGGCACCACATGCTGCGCCTGCCCTGCCCCCGGGGCGGGCTGAGCCGGCCATAAAAATGAGTGAATAAACAAATAAAGGTTCTGAAACAAGAAAAAAATAAATAAAATAAAAAATTCTTTAAAATAAATAAATAAATCATTCTTTAAAAAATAATAATAAAAATAAAAGGGCCGGGGATGTAGGTTACTGTGGAAGATCTGGGATGGGGCTCCTGGAGGTTACGGAACACGGGCATTGGCAAGTGTGAACTAGGTGTGCTGGGAGATGGGCAGATGGCAGAGGCTGGCTGTAGGGCAAGGGCGTGTGTCCCTGGGACGGGAGGGCACCACACAGCAGGGGCCTGTGGTGGTTGGCACTTCCTGCCTGGAAACTCCCAGAAGAAGCCAGGCAGGGACGCGAAGGAGCAGCTGGTGCTGTCACGAAGCAGGCTGTGAATAGACTTGATCCTCTCCATAAACTGTAACTTTGCCTCACGTAATTCAGGGACAGGAAGTGACGCCTGCATGTGAAAGTGAAGATGCTGTGCTTGGAGAGGTTGGGGGCATAGTGGCTGGGAGAATGGGTCCTGTCCAGTTGTGCTGCTGTCCTTGCCTGACCCCCCCACCCCCACCCTGGACCCTGGCTCTGCTGGCTCCACCCAGAGAGGACACTGAGAGACTCCGCCAACCTCGGGTCACCTGTTTTTTGCAGGCCACGGTGATTATGCCTACCAGCAGTCATCCTACACGGAGCAGAGCTACGACCGCTCGTTTGAGGAGTCCACGCAGCACTACTATGAGGGAGGTAAGGAGTATGAGGGCCACGCACTGTGCTCCCACACATAACGGCCCACACGCAGTGGTTCAGACTCCACATTCTTTTTTTTTTTGTCTTTTTGAGACAGGGTCTCGCTGTACAGTTCAGGCTGGCCTTGAGCTCAGTTTTGTAGCCCAGGCTGGTCTCGAACTCTCACCGATCCTCCTGCCTCAGCCTCCTGAGTGCTGGGATTATAGGCGTGCGCCACCACGCCCGGCTTCAGACTCCACATTCTTAGGAGCAAGTATGACCTTGGTTTTCCTAAGGCACTGATGGGTAGTAAATGCAGACATAGCAGGTGACGCAGAGCTCAGTGGAGAAGCTGGAAATGCCAGGCTGTGTGTCAGGTCCCTCTTGCCTTGTGGGTGCTGTGTGGGAGGAGCTGAGGAACAGGCCTGCCATCTGCTCGGGTTGACCTGCCTGGGGGCCTCCCAACTTCGTCACGCAGTGGGCACAGAGGCACCCCAGAGCCCTTCTGAGGCACACAGAGCATGTTTGTGGGTGGTGTGGCTGCTCTGCAGGGCCTGGCAGCTCTTCAGACTCAGGCTAGCCTGGTGAAGTGCATCTCTGGTGTGGAGACTCTGGCCCTATAGGCTTGGTTCAGGAGAGCTGCTCCAAGCCAAGCCCTGATTTGTGGTACCTACCTGTTTCTGTGGTCACACCAGACTGGGAACCCCTGTGGCCCACCCTAGACATGGGCGCTGAAGGGGTGGTTCCGCAGGTGGCAGCCCCAGTGAGGAGGGCAGCCCCGTGGCCACCAGCGTGCAGATGACCAAGCGCAGCTGCCTCTGGCCAGGCTTGCCGGTCTGGTAGTCGGTAGTGGGGAAATGTAAAGGCCACGGAGGGTCTGTGTGACAAGAGCTGACAAGTGGTAAGTGTGCAGCAGTGACTTGGGGTGCAGCACTTCTGATGGTCCCTTGTCGTTACCTGCCACTGACTCGTTCTTGCTGGTTTGTACTGCCATGTGCGTGATTGTGCCGCCTGACGAGACTGTCCTACGATCTACGACGTACGGTCCTGCTATGAACAAGTCCAAAAGCCCGTGCAGCAGAGCTCAGCGTCTGACTGCCTAGGGCCTGAGGGCCTGTATTTTCCTGGGCAGTGTGCGTGCTTGCTCTTTAAGCCTGCACCTTGCAGAGCAGGGACTGTCACACCTAAATGCCAACTTCCTGCCCCACACCCAGCCCCAGCACCCACCGTTCTGCTCTTCTTGGGGGAGCCCTGCGAGTGGGATCAGTATCCTCTTGGAACTTGGTTGTCTTCCTCAGCCCCCAGCCCATGGTCCTCCTGTGTTTACCATGTTGCCCCGGGTGGGCCTGGACATGGACAGAGCACGCTTTGCTCACCTGCTCATCTGTCCACGAAGCTGTGGGCTGCTTCTGTGCTTCAGCTGTCGTGGGCCAGGCCTCGTTGCTCCTAGCTGCGCAGGTGTCCTCGTGACCTCAGATCCTTGGGGTCGCTGGGTCACATGCTGGCCCTGCTTGGCGGTCCAAGGAGGTGCCGCACCACGCCTCACGGCGAGTCTGATTTTGGCTGCTGGCTGCTGGCTGCTGCTCTGGCCACCTTAGCACGTCTCACGCTCTTACTGACGAGCCCATGCCCCTCATCCTGCCGGCCCTGCCTGTCCCAGAAGGAAGCACAGTAATCTGGCCACTGCCCTGGCTGGGTTAGGAACCTGTGGCTATATAAAATGTAGAATTGGGAAGGAAACACCCAAGGGGCCTGAAAGCAAAGCAGCCTATGGGCACCTTGACGCACATATCGTCCTAATGTCAGCTGACCTTGGAGGTTAGGAGGAGTTCAAGGGCTAGTTTCATGCTCCCTCTCGCTGCCATGCGGCGGGTGGGCTGCCCTGCGGCGGGTGGGCTGCCCTGCTCCTCAGCTTCCTGTTGGTTCTCACCAGAGTGGGATGCAGCTGTGATTCCTCTGCAGAGTGGGGAGGGCAAACCAGTGCCCTGCATGGCCAGAGCAGGACTCGCGGTCATGGCCAGCACAGTTCTTCTGCAGTGGACCTTTGGCCTACTTTGGTTTTTACTACAAAAAAACGGCCACCTGTGCCCACATGTGAACCCTGCCTGCTCCCCCCACATCTGAACCCCGCCCCAGCGTCTCCCACAGGGCCTTTCTGGGGCGGAAGACCTTGGATCTGGCCCCTGTGTGAAGCCAGCCTGCTCTAAATGGCCAGCCAGCAAACTTGCTTAGGCAATTCCCTAAAAGGGCTGTATCAGTAAAGCTTTTGCGTTTAAGCTCACAAGTCCCAACCTGCTGGGAAGAAGTAAATTACCTCAAGTACACGTTTATCAGAATATCACATTGTATATCTGAAAAATCACTATTTTTGTCAATTGTGCCTTAATAATGCTAGGAGAAAAATAAAAACAGATAACTATTTACAAAAAGAAAACCCTCCTAGGAGGGGCTAGTTGTGAAGGGCATCTGGAGCTTATTTGTACGACAGCATGGAATTCTCAGTACTGGCAATTGTTCAAACTGAGCCCAAGTCTGAGCTGGGCGCCTCTCCCTTCCTGCCCTGGAAGGCATCAGGGCACAGCCTTTCTCAAGGCGTCCTGAGCACCCCTACCTTGGCCAACCCGGCTCTTTGTGACCTAGGATGTGATGTTCAACACGCGCAGTGCATATTTTTGTACTCGCATTTTGAGTTACATATTCTTGCCTTCCATAATTGATGAGTCTGCTAAAAAATTTAGTAACCCTCTGACAAGTGGCAGATGGCTCGGTTTCCTTCTGGAAGTAGTTTGTCTTGTCATTTTGTTAATTAGACCCCAGCACAGGAAACCCACGTGTGTGTGGGACACAGGCCTGTTGCCTGGCATACGTCACAAGGTCTTCTATCGAGTGAGAGGGCTGGGAGTGCTGTGTTTGTTCTGAGAGGACCAGCGGAGCCGGGCAGGAGCGTGGGCACTGTCGAGGCACACATGGAACTTGTGGCAGCGCATGGGGTGGAAGAGGTAGGTTCACATCCCGGAACAGTGAGCTTGTGGCCATACAGCCTAGACAGAGCCAAGCCCCTCAGAGGCTGAGCTGCTAGGGTCAGTGTGAGCCAGCTGACATTGCCTTTGGGGTGAAACTGGAGGAGACAGGGCTGTAAACATGGGCTCCTGTGTGCCCGCATGCAGCACAGGGTAACTGGGAAGCACCCGAGAAACCAAGCGCAAGGGGTGCAGCTGGTGGGGTGGGGCGGGGCCAGGCACAGCCAGGGTGCACTGGTCTCTTGGTCCTCACAAGAGTTCATTTTTACACTTGAGAACTGTAAGAATTTATTGGTCTATTCAGAAGTTAAGGTTAAAAGGATTAAATATTAAGCTGTGTATAGTAACGAGTGCCCATAGCCCTGGCACTGTGAGAAGCTGAGGGAGGACTGCACGTTTGTGCCCAGCCTGGGCCACTTGTCAATTCAGACAAGTCTGTCTTAAAATTGAGAGGGAGAAAGAGGGAAGGGTAGAGGTACAGACAGAGCGAGCACATGTAGCTCAGGGCAGAGGACCTGACTCCAAGCCTCAGTACTCGAAATAAAAAAAAATTAAAAAATAAGTGTTATTGGCTGTCACTGAGGATAGGACCTGACTTCAAAGCTGGCCATACCATTCTGTGCTACCCTGGGCGTTGCTTAGGACTTCTGCGAAATGTGTCTTAGTGACACGTTAAGTTAACTTCCTAAATGGTGGATGATAGTGGGAAAGATTCAAATAGGCTTTTATAGGGGCCCGGCAGGATAGCTCAGTAGTCTAAAGTGCCCGCTTGAGAAAGCTTGGGCGGCTTCAGGGACCATGGTTCGATCCCCAGCACCACATGCTGCGCCAGCCCTGCCCTCGGGGCGGGCTGAGTCAGCCATAAAAATGAGTAAATAAACAAACAGGCCGGGTGTGGTGGCGCACGCCTGTAATACCAGCACTTGGGAGGCTGAGGCAGGAGGATCGGTGCGAGTTCGAGACCAGCCTGGGCTACAAAAGTGAGCTCAAGGCCAGCCTCAACTGCATACTGAGACCCTGTCTCAAAAAGACAAAAAAAAAACAAAGTTTCTGAAACAAGAAAATAAGTAAGTAAGTAAATAAATAAATAAATGATTATTCAAATAGGCTTTTATAAAGTTTTCGTTTGAGGAGCCAGGGAGATAGCTCCAGGGCACAAGTGCCTGCCTGGCAAGTACAAGGTCCTGAGCTCGATCCCCAGTTCCGCAAAATAAAGTTCCCATTTGAGGGAGCAATTCATCCCGAATGAGAGTGCACGTTAGCCTCATCACTCTGTAAGCACAGGCTGAAATTCCCCGTAGCCTTTCAGACCTTCCTGACAGAACTATCTCAGTGGTGCTGTTTTCACAGTGTATTGCTAGGATCCAGTTCAGAATAGGGAAGTTCTTTGTCAGAGCAGTGAAGTAGGACAGTGGGGTCCTAGGCTCCCAGAGGCCTCCATGCCCCTCCCCTGGGGCCCAGTGCAAGAGTGGTGCAGGTGTGCGGGAGCCTGCCCAGGCCTGGGATTGACCTGTAGAGCAAGCCCTGGCAGCATACACCTGGGCAGTGGGATGAGACTTGAGGCACATGGCCTGGCGGCTGGGACCCCGGGCTCAGCCCGTGTCTTGAGTGCTCTGGGCACTGTGGGGAGCGGTGTCCATCCTGGCGGTGGCCATTCATGGCTGCCCCTCCCTGACGTTGTGTCAGGTGCCCTAGTTAATAGCTGCTGCGCAGAGCTGAAGGAGTCTGCTTGGCTCGCAGTTGCAAAGATTTCAGTGCAGAATTGACTGACTCCAGGGCACGTCGGAGGAGAAGCAGTCTGTGGTGGGCAGAAGGCAATGGGCAGCAAGTGACAAGCAGCCACCCTCATTCTGTGCCCTGTCTTGTCCAGGCCACAGTGGGCAGCATTCGCCAGAGGGGGACAGCCTCGATCCTACCAGCACACTCTAGATTAGCACCCTCCAGGAGATCTTACCTGTGACTGCATGAGGTTTTGCGGGGACATCTAGACAAAGCCATGACATTGGACAGGGAGAATGCAGTGGTCGAGGGATAGGATGTGAGTGTCCATCTTTCAGGACATGAGGAGCAGAGCAGCATGCTCACTCCGTTCTTTCTTTCTTTCTTTCTTTCATGGCTGGCCCAGCCTGCCCTGGGGGTGAGACTGGCGCAGCATGTATTGCTGGGGATCGAACTGAGGTCCCTGTGGTTGCCTAAGCAGGCCAAAGCAGGCAATTTAGACTGCTGAGCCATCTCACCAGCCCCTTTCTTTCTTTAGCCAGGCCAGGCATGCTGGCACACTACACACTATAATCCCAGCTGTAATGCTTGCATCAAGAGACAGAGGAAGGAAGCTCACCAATAATATAAGGCCATCTAAACTACATATGACAGTCTATCTTAGAAAACAGGAAAGAAAGGCCAATGAGATAGCGCAGCAGACTAAGCACCTCCTTTGGCAAGTTCAGGGACCAGGGTTCAATCTTTGGTCCTACATGCCACGCCAGCCCCAACCCAGGGCACACTGAGCTGGCAGTTTGAGTCAGGGAATGGTGGTGCACACCTGTAGTCCCAGCACTGGGGAGGTTGAAGACGGGAGGCTCACTAGTCCAAACCACATAGTGAGATCCTGTACCAAATACATAAGAGGAGGGGGCGGGGGGGAGGGAGGGAAGGAGGGAGAAAAAGGAAAGAGAGAGGAGAGAGAGAGAAGAGACAGAGACAGGCTAATTCAACAAATTGACTGGTCTGAGCGCAAACTTAAAATCCTCCTGCCTCAGCCTCTAGAGTGCTGGGATTACAGGCTTACACTATCACACCTGGCTTCATCTGTCTTTTTATGAAACAATGAGAAAATGTAATCTTTGAATTATGGAGAGAAAGCCTGCTGCTGCTACTGAGGCAGTAGGTGTAGGTCAGGGATTCCTTGGCTCCTTGTCCCTGTGTGGTAGCAGCAGGCTACCCTCGCTGGCGGGACATGAGCCGTGTCTCCTTTCTCCACAGGGAACCCCCAGTACAGCCAGCAGCAGGCCGGGTACCAGCAGGGTGCAGCCCAGCAGCAGACGTACCCCCAGCAGCAGTACCCCAGCCAGCAGAGCTACCCTGGGCAGCAGCAAGGCTACGGTAAGAGAGGGGTACCCCCCCTGCTGCTCTCATCAGTTGGGGTCAGCAAACTTCATATCTGAGTGGGGCCTCGAGTTTCCAGAGTAGCACAGGGGAGTGTCCAGGGCTGTCACCTGCCACCCCTTCCTCTATAACGAGTGTCATGCGTTACTGGAGTGTGCCTGTCACAGCTCAGAAGCCACGTGACTGCATTGCCATGACTGAGCTCCAACCTTCCTTCAGACCTCGCAGTCATAGATGTTCTTTTTAAATGTTGGGCTGCAGTTTGTTCGGCTAGCAGGCCCCAGTCTGGGCCCCTGGGAGCTGTCTCTTCAAATTAGCTCCTGTGTCCTTCTCAGGGTTTTGAATTTTTACTGCCTTTATATTTTCTGTGCTGCGGTGTTTTCCTGCCCCAGCCCTGGGAGAAGCTGCTATTTATTATTATTATATTATTAGCGTTATTATTATTATTACTACTGGAAACAGCAATCAGTCCTGGCATCAGGTGCAGGTAGGGTAGGCATCTTCTGCTCCTGGTTTCGTGGCCCTTTCACCCGAGGCCACCCTCAGGCGGCTGAGCTCCGGAGCAACATGACACCTGCTCACCCTGCGAGGGTCACTGCTGTGACCCAGCCACCACATCTGCCACGGACTCTGTCTGGGGTCTTGGGATAACAGAAAGGCCAGAGGGACCAGGGCCCAGCTTCAGCAGGAACAGCACAGAAATGCGGCTCGCCAGCTTGGTCCCAAGCCCCTGCCTGGCCCTCTTCCTGGGACTTCGTGCTGTAGAAAGGGCCACGGCCCAACCCTCGGCTTAGGGAGGCTCTAGCAGTGCCCTCGCTCCAGGTTCTGGAACCCAGGGCCAGTGTGGGCTCCTGTACAACAGTCCCAGCAGGGCCACTTCCTCCTGTCACCTGAGTGTCACCCCGCCCCAGCGAGAGCTGAATGGGGAACACACCGCTGTGAAGCCAAGGCAGGGAGTCCAGAGCATGAGGCCAGCTCAGCTGGAGACTCAGACACAGTCCCAAAAGCACACTGTGAAATCCAGTTGTGTTGGTGCATACCTGGAACTGTGGTCCTCGGAAGCCTCTGGCACAGTGGTTGCTATGAGTTCAAGGCCAGCTTGAACCATATATATATATATATATATATATATATATATATATATATATAGCGAGACATGTTGTACTGAAACATTTTAAACACAACAAAGATGCGTCCATAGCCATGCAGCCTTGATCAGAGCTGGCTTCATTCCTCCTGCACGCCGCAGGCCCCGTGCCTCATCTGACCCAGGACGCAGGTCTGGTCCTCGGACCTCAGGCTGTGTGGCACCTAAGAATCACCTGAGCAGCTTTGGAAACTGTAGGAGCTGTAGTCAGCTCTGATCAGACAACCCCACATGTGGGGAAGGAGAAACCACTGTGCAGGACAGCCCAGCTTGGGCTGGCACGATGGCTCAGCAGTCTAAAGCGCCTGCTTAGGCAAGCTTAGGATACCGCTGGGACCACGGTTCAATCCCCGGCACCATGTGCTGCACTAGCCCCACTCCCAGGGCAGGCTGAGCTGGCTATAATATATAAAAGGGGGGGGACAGGGAGACAGGTCCATGGTATAAGTGCCTGCCTGGCAAGTGCAAGGTCATGAGTTTAAACCCCAGTCCCGCCAAAATATAAAGAAAAAGAAAAAAGATTGCTCCACTTGGGCTGTGGGGATAGCTCGATAGCCTAAGTGTGTGGTGCGTGCCATAATCCCAGTGCTGCGGAGACTGAGATTAGACCATGCGAGTCCAAGCTGTGTAGTAAGACCCTATACTAAAAAGATAAAAAGAAAAAAAAGACCGCTCAGCTTTATAATGTGACAGTACCATTTAAAATATTACTTGGGGGGCCCGGCGGGATGGCTCAGTGGTTTAAAGCGCCTGCTTGGGGAAGCTTGGGCGGCTTCAGGGACTGTGGTTCGATCCCTGGCACCATATGCTGCACCAGCCCTGCCCTGGGGTGGGCTGAGCCGGCCATAAAAATGAGTGAATAAACAAACAAAGGTTCTGAAACAAGAAAAAATAAATAAATAAAATAAAATATTGCTTGGGTACAATTTAGTAATAGAGTACTTGCTTCCCATGCACAAGGCCATAGGTTCTAGCCCTGGTCCTGGAAAAAAATGACTTTGCCTTTGCTGATTCTTCCCAAGGCCTTCAGCTCAGCTCTCATAGAAGCTTCCGCTTGTGCCTCGGGTATGTCAGGTGCACATAGTGGGGCGCACTGTAACCGAGACAGGCTGCTTCCAGTAAGCAGAAGTCCCAGGGGTGTTGGGGAGAGGCTGCAGGCTCCCATAGGGTGGAACACAGTCCGGCCCTTGCAGGCCTGGTGCTGTGCAGCTTGTGCTGAGCACAGGTGCATGGTGGTGGCATCCTCACCGTGCGGCTCTTTCTGCAGGGCCTGCCCAGGGAGCGCCCTCACAGTACTCCAGCTACCAGCAAGGGCAAGGTCAACAGTATGGAAGCTACAGAGCCTCGCAGACGGGACCCTCGGCCCAGCCGCAGCGCCCATACGGTTATGAGCAGGCAAGCTTTCTGGATGTTTCCAGGCATGCCCATCTGCTGTGTGTGCCAGGATGAAATGATTTCTCTTGTGGTCGTGAGGAATAGTGGAACGGCACTAACTGGCATCAGAGCCCCTTCCACAGTGTTAATTCTCTGGCCCTGTAAGGTTTTTTAAAATTGCCTCTGCATATATACTTACTGTATACACTCACCTTAGTCCCAGCACTTACGCTAGGTTCATACATGTGGTTCTTGGCATGATTCATTCTGCAAGTGTTTTCTGTGTGCCTACCACACTTTGAGTCTCTGCTGGACTTCGGGCTGTGGACTGTGGTGGTGATCTGGGCCCTGAGTGGTTAGGCCAGACATCTCAGTGAGGAAGAAGTTACTCATGATTAAGCCAGAGCCTCTCCTGGGACTGGGCATCGAGCAGGGACTCTGAGTACCAGGCGGGGAAGCAGGACAGCAAGTGACACTCCAGTGCTAGTAGCTAGAGGAAAAAGTGACAGAGGGACGCAGGGGTGACACAGTGGGGCTAGGGGTGGCATCTGGTCTGACCAGTAGCTCTGGTAAACCATGTGCCATGGTGGTAGTCCAGCAGGTCCTGAAGGAACCCATGGAATTGAGTTCTTAGTGGACAAAAGAGTGAGGAGATCCGTGGCCAGAGCAGGCGTGCAGCAGGAGACAACAGACTTGAGGGAGGGCATGGGCCTCAGGATCTCTCCTGAAGTTGCTCTCTGCTCTGAGCAGGACAGGGGCCCTAGGGGCAGATGTCTTCATACCAAGAGCCCTGTGTAGGTGAGAGGGAGCTACACTTAGGAAGGGAACTACCAGGATCCTGAGGCAGGAGCAGATGTGTCAGAAGAGCCAGAAGGAAACCTGGTGAGGGAGTGTGGTGTGAGCTCATGGACGTTGGCTGGAAGTCTCCCTTAGAGCTGCTCAGCAAGAAGCGGCCACCCTGGAGCCACTATGTACCAGGTGGAAGGCACTAAGGAGGCTCACAGAGCTGATGGAACTTCAGAGCACTGTATGAGCATGGCTGCCAAGTGGTGGCCAAGTCATCAGTGTTTCTCAGCTTGCTTTTAAAGGATAAGCCAGAGGGGCTGGGGAGATAGCTCCAAGGCACAAGTGCCTGCTGGGCAAGTGCAAGGTTGTGAGTTTGAACCCCGGTCCTAAAAAAAAATAAAAAAAATAAAGGATAGGCCAGTGCCGATTGTGCCCTCTGTCCAGGTGAGGTCATTAGAGGAACAAGTAATAAACAGGTCAGTGGTGCCCCCTGTGAGCATACTGGCCACAGGGCAGTGGTGCCGGTGTGTCTGGAGTTGGCCCACTGGGTGGGCACTGGGTGGATCATGTTCCCCAAAGTAGCGTACAGAATCCAGGGGGCACAGTGCAGCTGACCCAGAAATACAGTCATAGTGAGATCGGTCTCCCTCATAAAGTGTGGAAACAATGCATTTGGAATTTAGAGAAGGACACATGAAGGTTCTAGCCGAATGCCTGACCCAGAGGAGACAAGTTTGCCTACCTCTAAACAAGACACGGCAACTCCAGAATCATTGATGCCATCCTTACAGGATCAGGTATGGCTGTGGGCGCTGGGTCTCCGCTCAGCATCTGTGGAGCTGGTCAGACCTGCTCCTGCCCAGCTGAGGGAGCTACTAACACCCTTCTGGGGTGTCTCAGCTGCCAGAACCGCGGCAGCCCAAACGCCTGAGCAGTCCTCAGATGTGCTGACAGATCCATGCCAATCTGCAGGAGCCCATCACCCATTAGGCTTGGTTACTGAATTAAGGCCTCTTCGGACTTTAATTCAAGGGAGATGGGGCAGCGAGCTGAGTGGCCGTGACCTTGTTTCCAGTAGTCCTGTGGGCAGCTGGCTCAGGCCCCTGCTCAGCCTCCTACCCTACAGCCATGCTGGACACTGGCTCTAGTTCTCTTCTTCCCACTCGGAGTTGACGAATCCTGTTACCCTGGTCACCACACTCCCATTTCTTACTTGAGCGTGCAGGGGGAGGAGTCTGTCTTGGCCCTGCTGCCCATCAGTCAGCAACACCTGGCTGGGCCTGATCTTCAGGGAGCCTGGTGCCCGCTTCAGGGCACAGAGCCCTCTGGCTCCTGATGGAAGTTGGCCACAGGCATGGGCTGTGGTGTCTGCAGGTGGTGCGCTCTGTCTCCTGCTCACCCGCCTGCCTGTGCAGCTCCTCGTCCCATTGCTTACCCCTTATGGACGCCAGGAGCAGCAGTGCAGGGTTACAGAGGTTTAACCTGTGTCTTGGTCTCTTCTAGGGCCAGTATGGAAATTATCAGCAATAACGGAAAAGCATTCTTGCTGGAGCCCTTGTGGTAGCGAGTCTGCCTGTGAACGGATGGGCCAGGGGCAGTTGAGTGGAATTGGCCACGGTTTTCCTTCGCCCTGTGCCCCGTCTGCATGTCAAGCGTGCTTATTTCATGCTGGGTATGATGTTGAGCATGCACTGCTGGCGTGAGACAGCGCTGTGACAGAGTGATATACTTGGTGCTGTACATAGTATTATATGTCAATACGATGGAGAAGCCGTCCTTTCTTTGTCCCCCACCCCCTTCTCGATGTCCTAGCTAGCTTTGGGGGTCACCCGTCACCAGTGTTGTATGTCCAGAAATGAGATGTAATCCATGTGTGCACATCAGCAGACGTGGGTCTCCTCACTCTTCTGCCAGCGTCACGCTGAGTTGTAAATGTTTCAGTGACTGGCTGCATCACTGGATGGGTGCCTGCAGCCCTGGATGGCCACCCCTGTGGTGCTACACGGGGCGCGAGGACACTGCCTGCTTCGGGCCAGTTCCTGTTACACCCTAAGAAGGGTAAATCTGCTTCACTGGAGAGGCTCAAGCCCCCCTTTCCGGAGCTTGCCTCTTGGCTTGTGCTCACTGACCCTGTTTATCCAAAAAGGTGTACATCTTTATATTGCAAATGAAGAGGGATCAGTGACAGTATTGCAGGTAAATAGGAGTCCCTGAAGGCAGCACAGAATTAGCCCAGTGGTGGTGAGCCTGTGACATGTGCCACGTGGGCTGCCTGTGTCACTGAAAGCTCTGCAAGGCTTGCCACGTCAGGTCAGCCTGGCCCGGGGGCATGGTGCAGCCGGAGACTTGGGCAGCCCTCTGCCAGCGGGGCAGCAGGAGCTGTTCTGTCTTTGGCCTGTGCTTATCTGACATCATTTTTAGGATTTGAATATTTAATGTGCCCAATCCTAAACAGAAATGACTTTAATTATTGATACCAAATTTTCCAAACTGTTGGTAAGTCTTCTATTTTATATTATTACTTCGATGACCTACTTGTTCAGATCACCAAGCAAGTGTTCTTTTTCTTTTAGGGATGTTTGAAATCCATATCCTACTTTTAAAAATTACTCCAGTAACTTTACTGTATTCTTTTGAATGGAAACTAAAGGTTTTATATAGTAAAATCTGAGTGGTTTTTACATCTTTTAGACATTCAGTTCCATTTAAATTCTGTGCAGCACACTTGAAAAGTAGCCAAATGAGAAATCCTGCATTTCCACTAACAAGTAGCATGGGCATTTGATCAGTTTTGAATAATAAAACTATATTTACTTGGACTCCTTCAAAAGCAAAACAAAACAAAACAAAAAAAGCCTTCAGATAAATGCCATTGTATTTCCAAGAACTACCAGGAAAATACAAGATATATCCAATGTCTGATACATCAGGTCTACTGAAGATGTTTTTCTTTAATCAATAATTGCTATTTAAAAGTTAAAAGTAATTTTTATTCAGAATTGAGTGCTTTATATTTTGTGAGAGTTTTGTTTTGTTTGCTTGAATGAATCCTGAGAGATCATACTGGGAAATAGGGCTCAGATACCATTCTCATTTACAGAGAAAGAACTCTGCCTCTGTGAAAGGCTCTTGTCAGTGTTGGCTACCAGTCCTGCTATCTTAGGGTATCCTCCACTCTTCCGTGGGATAGATACCAACAGACGTGGCGCAGAAGCATTTATTTTGTATACCTAGTGTCTAAAAAAAGCCCTTAACACTGATAAGGGCCTGAAAAATGTGCGCCCATAGCAAATCACAAAAATGAGAATTCTTAATTGCTAAATTCAGCAATGGGATGAGTACTTTCACTTTGGGAGTCACCTCAATTTTGTTCTTTTCCTTAGTTTTTATAGAGCTAATTTGCAAACTCAGTTGGGAACTAAAAATGACCATTGAAAGTGTTAAACATTTTACAAAACTGTGAAGATAGTCTTTAATCCTTGCCAATCTGGGAATATGCCTGTGTGTGTGTGTGTGTGTGTGTGTGTGTGTGTGTGTATTTAAGCGCTGTTTTAATGCTTTTTGAAAGAAAAAGGACACTTATCACCCCAAAACTTCAATCTGGAATATCTTACATTAAGAATTTCTTGAATGTTGTATATATATTTTTAAAAGCACTTTGTGAAATAGTTTGTACATTTATTTCCTAATTTATACATGATTTTTGGTGTGAATATATTTAATAACAGAATGTTTATTTAATGTTTTGTCCACTTCTATGTAATTTTGTGGGGGAAAGTGATGCCAGCAATTCTTTCTCGTTGACCGTATCATACCTTCTCTTCTGAGATGTCTGTTTGGAAAACGTAGGTTAAAACGCACTGTTCACACAGTGTGGTTCACACATTGTGGTTGTGTGTGTGTGTGTGTGTTTTGTTTTGTTTTTTTTAATGAGTGTATATTGAAGGCCAGAAAAGATGCAAAAGATGCGTGCATCGCCATTCCTTCTTCCTGCTGCTGTTCCCTGACTTCCACCCAGTCAGTGCTAAATTTGAGAAGGGATGCCCAGGATCTCTGGACCGCGGACGGACCCATGCCGATCTGCAGGAGCACAACGCCCATGAGGCTTTGTTGTTGAATTAAGGTCTCGGCGGACTTGGCACGCTTACAGATGTGTGGGATTCGGACCTGGCGCTTGAGCAACCTGCATTGAGGCAGGTCAAGGTGGACACGATCTGGGGTCCGAAAGAAGCCTTCCTGGGCTCAGTACAGGGTCCAGGCGAGCCTCTCGCTGTACCCGTGTTTTTATGCACAGGGATGAGTATGGGGCGCCCGATCAAAACTGTAGAAAGAGGAAGACTTGTGTTCCCATTTAAAACTTTTAAGCCATCACTTGATTTATTATGTCCAATCCATCTTATCTGTCAGCACAGTACCTTAAAAGAAAGACATCATTATTGGTTCATTTGTTTTTCGGAGTTTGGGGTCTGAATTGTTTATGCTTTTGCTGTAATCTCTTAATAAACCGGTTCTTCAAAACGCATCCAGCATCTCGGTTCAGCGCGTCCCCGGGGCTAAGCGCGCAAGGGCCCGCCGGCGGCGCGGCGCGGCGCGGAGCGCTGTGGGGGCGAGCCCTAGCTTCTGCGTACGCGCGCTCTTGGTGCTGCCCGCCCCGGAAGCAGTCGTGTGCCCCGGAAGTGGTGATTTGGCTTAGCTGGTGGGTTTTCTGTGGCGAGGGAGGGCTGGATTCCGGCTGTCGAGGGGCCGCGGGGGTAAGGGGCGCGCCGCGGACGTGGCTGTCGGCCCCCGGAGTGATGGGTACTGCCCGGGCCGCGTCCCGGTGGGAGGCGCGGCGAGCGAGGCCGCCTGGCCCCCGGCTTGGGCGTTCTCCCGGGGAGCGTCCGGCCATCGCTTTTGCGTTCTGGCCGCGGCGCCGCGAGCTCTGGTTCATACAGATCTTCAGAGGGGATGAAAGGATGTTTTGGTGCTGTCAGCGGAAAGTGCTTTCTTACGGAAGGAGAGGACCGAGCTCCACGTGCACGTTCATCCCAGTGAAGGGAACTCCTCAAACACGACAGCTGGCCAGGCACGCCGGCCCGCGCCCGGAACCTCCGCCCTCGCGGAGGGTGAACTCGAGTTCGAGTCCAGCCTGGGCTATTTAGCGAGCTCCTGTTTTTTTAAAAAAAAAAAAAAAAAAAAAAAACTGGAGCTGTTGCTTAACGCAAAGGTCCGTGGTTTAGGCTCCGGTAGGAGGAATGGAAAAGGATGAGGGGCAGAATACTTGTGTAATTCCTTAAGAACTGGCCAGGCAGAATCTGTGGTTGCCAACCTAGCATAAAGGCTCCTACTGTAAGATGCATTGCCAGAGGACACTGTCCCTGGGAAAGTGACTTAGCCTCCCTGAGTGGGTTTCCCCTGCTTTGTAGGGGCGTTAGAGAGAGACAGGGAGATGGATACAGATGCAGGCAAGATAGCGACAGGAAAGTGGGCATGCTGGCGCTTCGGCCTGGGCCAAGCGGCAACCCAGCAGCTTCTGTTCCGAAACTCCCATGGCTTGGGAGAAAGTGGTAGGCCTGGGGAGGGCCTCTCCAGGAAGCTCTCTGAAGTCTGCCAGGGCATAAGATCAGAGCATCCAGAGAATGGAATAGACTGGAGACTGGGCCAACGTTGTTGTAAGGAATGCATTTAAGAGTCTGTACAGACGGTTTTAAAGACGTTTCTGGCAATAATTCCTGTGGACCCATAGACGGGAGCTCGATTTTTTCTGGAACAACAACGTCAGTGTCCAGAGTGGAGCTCTTGGAGTGAGCCACTTTCCTGGCTTTGTCGAAGCCTCCATAAAACTTCTCACTCCGTGGCAAAGACTTCAGGTCCTGGCTTTCTTGTGTTTTGTTCAGTGCCTACTAAATGGTTGCTGTGTAGAACAAAGTGCGCTCACTTTTCTGGGTTACCTCTGCTCGGTGTAGAGGGGTGCTGTCCACAGACTGTGTGATGGTGGAAATACCTCATCCCCACTGCTCTGTGCAGTGTGCCCAGGCCACGTGTGCCTCTAACCCAGAATGAGGCCGTGGGACCAAGGAACTGAGCCTTCACGGTTTTTTTGTTTTGTTTTGTGTTGTTTTTTTCTTTTTTAAATTTTATTTATTTATTTATTTTCTTGTTTCAGAACCTTTGTTTATTCACTCATTTTTACGGCTGGCTCAGCCCACCCCGAGGGCAGGGCTGGCAGAGCATGTGGTGCCGGGGATCGAACCGTGGTCCCTGTGGCCGCCCAAGCTTTCCCAAGCAGGCGCTTTAGACCACTGAGCCATCCTGCTGGGCAGCCTTCACGTTTTATTTCATGTCAATTAAATGTGATGGCCCCATGTGAATGGCGATTATACAATGCAAGGATACAGCCTTATTAGAAGAATAAAGACCACGAAACAGTAGTAGAGAACAATGTGGAATTTGTTCTCATGCCAGGAGCGAGCCGTGTCTCCCAGTGTTCCTCTCTGCACACATTGAAAGGGTGGCAGGAGGAAGTGTGCCCCGTGAGGCCCAATGCAGAGTTCAGCTCTCAGGTGGCTCTGCAGTGGGTCACCTTCTCTCCCAATGGTTCAGGTTTTACATCGCGAGCGTGGGTGAGGCCTGTTCTCTAGCCTGTCCGGGACGGGTGCCATGCTTCCTGCAGGCAGGGCTGCCGTGTTCTTCTGTTGAGCTGTGAGGCATTTTCCCTTTGCCACCTATTCTCACACGCCACCCCCGTCCTCCAAAAAGCTCTGCGACCTGGTAAGTCACCCACTCCTTTTGCCTCTGTTCTCATTAAAGTATTTACTTTTTTTTTTGGCTGTACTGGGGATTGAACTCGGGACCTTACATATCCCTGGCCCCAGTATTTACTTTTGCATAGGAGTTTTTGTAAGGACTAAATGACTTAGTGATCGAAAAGACTTAAAATGATATTTTGGGAGCAGGAAGAGAGGGGTCTTGAAAGTTTAAGTTTATGTCTAGGTGTTTCTCGACTTTGGTATTCTTATGAGTGGAATTGGTTTCTTTTCATTTCTGATCATTTGCTGCTAGTAAATAACACAATCAGGGCTGGCAAGATTGCTCAGAGATCTAAAGCGCTTGCTTAGGCAAGTGGAGGGACTGCAGTTTGACCCCTGGCAACATATGCCATGATGAGCCAGCCACAAAGAAAAAAGGGGGGGGGGGCCTGGCAGGATGGCTCAGTGGTCTAAAGCGCCTGCTTAGGAAAGCTTGGGCAGCTGCAGGGACCACTGTTCGATCCCCAGCACCACATACTGCACCAGCCCTGCCCTCAGGGCAGGCTGAGCGGGCCATAAAAATAAATAAACAAAAGTTCTGAAACAGGAAAACAAAATAAAATAAAAAATTTATTTTAAAAAAAAAGAATACAGTTGATTGATTTTTAAAAATTTTACTTTGAAAAAAAAAATTTACGACATAACCTTTATCCTTGTCCAATTTCTTAATTCTAATAGCTTTAGATGTCCCTGGGGTCTTCTGTGGACTCAGTTACCTTTTCTGCAGCGGGAGTTGCTGTTACTTCTCCCTTCTCCATTCCATCGTAGTGTCTGACAGGACCAGATTGCACACAGGTGCTGAACACGGGCATCACAGCCTTTCTCTTTTCTTTTTTTTAAGAATTTTTAGCCGAGCATGGTGGCTCACGCCTGTAATCCCAGCACTCGGGAGGCTGAGGCAGGAGGATTGGTGCGAGTTCGAGA